>JAOPGA020000187.1:0-13613 GCA_026419775.2 Acrasis kona
ATGTAGCATTTGGAGGTGTGGAATTGTACATTGACAACGAAGAAGCGACATCATATCATTCGGTTGATGAACCTCTTGTACAAATTAACCCTACATTTGAGGAGGTGGATGTGATGGAACTTTTAAATTCAACTCCTCTGAAAAAGAAAGGACCCTCTACAAAGAAGACTCCTATTAGAACGCCGTCGAAAAAGCAAACTAAGAGGACAGAGAGATCACCTAAGGACAAATCACCAGCAGAGCAGCAAAGTAAAAAGAAGCAGAAGAGTCAGCCCCACTCAGGAAAACCTCCATCTCTTAGTAGGCAGATGGCTAACATTAATAGTGGTGCATTAACATTACCTCAAACAAGAACAAGGTATAATGTTGCTAGTTATGCTTCTTACCAACGCTGCGGCAGTGATATATCCTCAGGGCCTAATAGTGACTACTCTTATTCAGGTCAAGGGTCTTCAAGTGGAAGCGCGCTCTAAATAAATTATTTTTAAAAAGCTCTATTTTTAATTCTTTACGGTTAGCGTACTTTCCAAATTTATCCTTAGCGTACTTTCCAACCGGAACAATTCCCAAAATGGTTAATCACAGAGAATGTTGTTAGCGTACTTGTCTACCCTCTCTTACGTGACCTTCCAAGTGATGTTCAATCTCACTATTATATAAAAGTATTTTCAGGGAAGGTTAATAGTGTATAGTAAATTGGGAGTCCCATTTTTATGTATATAAGAGATGAGAACACTCTTCGCACCATTGATAGAGAGGCAAAGGGTAGTGGAGTAATGTAAAAGTATATTTAGAGCAGCATTTTGGCTGGTAAGCTTGCTTGCGGTAAAAGCGAGATTATCAGCATAATTTATAATAAGGAGAGATAGAGAGTGGGTGATCTTGTAGCCAAGTCAATTCCTACCAAGATACTTCATATTCTTGTCAATGAGAGCTCTGAATATAATTTTGATATATAGGTTAAAGATTATTGAGCTTAGCAGGTCGCCTTGAGGAACACCCCTGGTGACGTGGATCTTCTCATTGAGACTGTAGGCAGTCTGCACTTTGATAGAGTGGTCTTTGAATTTGATTGAATAAAGGATGTCACTTAGAGAGGTAGACTGAGTAAGGGAGGAGTTCAAATAGGCGTTCATGTACTATACTCTGATAGGCATCGATAAAGTCAATGAGGTCCTGTTTGTGACGTTTTGTGTCAGTAAGGAGGGTGAGCATAGTTGTAGTAAGATCAGAGCATCTGATCCATTAGGAATGAATCCCCTTTGAAAAATTGATAATGTGGAGGATTTCATCAGACCATCCATCAGTTGTCTGTTGATAATTGCCAGTAGTGCTCTGTAGATAACGGGAAGGACTGCAATGGGGCGGAATTGCAGATATACAGGTCACCAAATAACTTATGTGAGATATGGTATGGAATTTAATCATGATCATCAAAAATGAATTTGTTGAGAATACCTCTATTATTCAAGTACATTACACTTAGAGTAGTGTTGAATGAGAATCAAAGTGCAAATTGACATTTAATTAAATTTTGACATTTATTTTTTTGATTTCATTGATCTTCCGGAGGACATTCCTAGCTTTGATTGTTCTATCAGCTCACGGATATCCCTGTTCTTTGACTTTGGAGCTTACGATGATAAATGTTCCATTTTAACATCATCAATTGATGCACAGCGAGAATGAGTTAGATGAAGGTCCGAGACGGTCTCACCATTAATATCAACAGTAGTTGCGATACTGTCCTCTTGTTGATCCCTAGTCAATGTTGTTGGTACTCTTCTTTTTCTCACAATAGTTAAAGAAATGATGGGTGTACTCTTGGTCTGTTTGAGGTTGCCTGGGGTATTGTTGTCTATCTGTAAATTCCCTTCTTTTGAACTAGAAGCTTTGTTAAGTCCATCACCAGCGTCATCGTCATTGTCATTGTCATCAATGATCTCCTTCCTCATTCTTTGGTTTGCTCCAGTGTGCATGGCCACAGTATCCAAGGCGTCACAGTCCTCATGGGTTTCTTCGGGACCATCAGACAATGAATAATTGTCAAACCCACCAAGCTGTTTATCATCGCGGTCATAACCGCTACCATTGTCCTCGTCATCACTGTCTTCCATCTCTAAAGCCCTCTCAAGAGCTCTTGTCCTTGTACGTTGGGCAGGCTGCCTGGATGATGGCACTCAATCGGTTTCAAGTTCAACAAGGCCTTTTCTTGGCTTCTTCATTCTATGTTGCGGCTTCCGACCAGGCTTGAACAACGCGTTTGTGATTGGACGTGGAAGATGCGGTGCCTTCGTTAGTTTCAGATTGTTGTGGTGCAACCAGTTCAATAATTTAAAAGGATCATTTGATGGAAAATCAGACTTGGTATTGTTCTTGTATAAATGTAGAGCAATAGCGTAGATATGACTACACGCTTTTCCGCCTTGGTAGTTATAGTCAGGACAATCACACATTACAAGTAGAGAGAATATTGTATATGTGTAGTCTAATGGCTCTGAATACAAATAGAACACGCCGGCTCTTGATGTGGATGTTCTCAAACTATAAGCTCCATTTGACTGAAGCTCCTTCAAAATGTCCTTCGCCTTCTCCATCCGCTTTGTCGCTTGTATCTCTGTCTTTGTTGCTCTATTGTGTTTTTCAAAGCGGACTTCAAAAGACTTTTCGTCTATAAACTGGGTCACAAGGGTCACCGCATCATCTATCCTTGTTGTTTTAATTCCGTTGAGCAACCTTCCCCACTTTCTAAAAATACATTAATTTATCCAAAATAAATAAACCAACCTGAAAAGAGCATCAGACATGTTATTTGTGTAGAACATCCCATAACTACACATTCTATTGATAGAGGTCCATCGGTGATAAAATGATGAACTAGAAGTTAAAATATTTGAGGTATTGCTTTTGCATGCAACCATACTTCTTACAATATCTAGGACAACATTTATATCCTCTACCTCATGCAGCTCTTTATTACTTGATACTTTCAACCACCTTTGCACAGATTGAAGCACGTGGAACACACATATTAGGAACTCAAACATGTCCGACATGGCCAACTTCTCAGCGGCTCTATCATCAATCATAAAAGTAGGGTCCTATTCACCTTCTATAAACTTCTCTTTGGTTAAGAGATAATTTTTAATAGTTTGTAGGATCCTCTTCAGTCGCTCACCAGTCACATCAGAGGGTTGGTCAACACCAATTTGTTCTTGTATAAATAAAACAAATCTAATTATTTATTTTGTAGGCAGTGAGACTTTTTGTTCTCAATCAAACAAATCAATTTTGTAAGAACATTTTGTTCCCGATCAACTAAATTATTTTTGTTCAAACGAACACATTTTGGTCATACACATTTTCTTCCAGATCATCATGGCATCGCAACAAAAAGCTAAAAAAACTTTGGATAAACTCAAACAAGACCTTATTGCAGAACAATGGGGTATTTTGGAGGAAGATTGGGCAGTTGTCAAGCCAGAGAGAGCACATAGGACAAAGAGAAAAGATGTGAACGAGATATCAAAAGCAAACAGCAAGGGACAGTGTTGGTTTTATAGCCACATTTATATTTCTAAATTTACTATTCAGCATTGAAGACTGGCCAGGCCCTTATCGGAATGTTGAGAAAGGACTTTTAATCCTGTACCATCTTGTAACTGGGTGTACATTTGGTGAAATGGATAAGTTCATTCCCAAATCGTCCTTCACCGATTTGTTCCACCACTTTTTTCATCTACAATACTCGCGAATTGATAAGATTCTCACAAAAAGGCTTTTGAACATGTTTAGCACTGCAAAGATTCGACTTTTAAGCGCTTACCTTAACAATCCACTTTTGAGAAGAAGCCAAAGATCACTAATCTTAACATCATCAACCTTCAACTCAAGCTGTGCTGCTTTTTAATGAATATAACAAAAGCAGCAGAGTTTTTAAAAATTGACACCAACAATATTCATTGCTGCTGGATGGGGATGAATTTTGATTTTGATGATGGAGAAGGCCAAGAATCATTTAGTGCTCGAGTTGAAGAACAGCTCCAGAAAATGAAGGAGAAAGAAGAAGAGCAGGATGTTGAGATCCTAAGAATTGTTTGCGATGTGTGTGGAGATAGTAGCGATGATGATGAAGACAATGACATGGATGAAGTTGTGGACAATGAGATTGGTGGACCGGACATGTTTGATTTTATAAATGAATTGGACAATTAAGAGGAAGATCAACAGGAGCACAATAGTGACCAGGAACAGGAGGATAAGGAGACACACATCACAGGGAGAACACAACAATCAGTATCATATGGGGGGGTGGGTAATTTTTTTAAAAAAATCAGTACATCATGATGGGTATGGGTCTCATCGAAATAAAAATATCAGCAGTTTTGAAGGGGTATTTTATTTTTTTGCAGTTCTTCTTCTTTTGATAGGAGTTGATGATTCAACTACCGGCTCATCATTGCACACATCAAAAGTCCTTTTGGTTCTTCTTGGGGAAAGAGGATCTGTCATTGTTGCTATCTGGCTCAATCTTGAAGCTCTCTTAGTATCAGTTCAACTTCTGAGTCATAATCATCAGTGTCTGACAAATCGCTATTTTTATTAGCACTTTTCTTAGAATGTAAAAGGCGCATGTGATTTGTAAGATCAGTTTCGCTCAAAACTCTTCTGCCACATTTCCTACAACAGCTTGGATTGCCTTTCATACTCGGAAGATGTTTGTCCATGTAAATGTTCTTATCTTCATCGAAAAGCCTCTCTTTCAATGGCATAAAGTGACCAGTCCGCAATGAATCAGGAATTGGCATTGGCAAGTTCCCATCAAAATCTCGTAATGTTTGAAACCATCCAATGTTCTTTCTTTTGCAGCAGACAGGATCATTGCAAGAACGTATCAAAGTGATATTTGATCCAACACTGTTCATAGTATGTTTCTGCATTAATGTTATAAATGCCTCGACCTGGGCTTTTTCTTTGTCTAAAAGTGAACCTTTAGTACTAAAATACAGGATTATATTCTCCATTGTTGGAATCGAATTATCTTCAACATCCTCAGGTGCTACAACTGACCCAGGCTCAATAATACAAGACTCAAAATTCTCTCCGTTGACTTTGATGTCTTTGATTAACAAGTCAATTTTTGAAAGCGCGCTCTTATGGTTATTAATTTGGGCTTCTTGGTTGATACACTTATTTTGAGAATTCCAGGTACTCCCTTTTTTTTCTTTGGGAATAAAATTCTCACTTCCGGAGTTTCCTTTGCCAACATGACTACAACCATATGAAAAAGACATAAATAAGTAAAATCAAATACGACTTACCTGATGATAGACCACACCACAGTCTCTCCAATCTCATATAGAATACTAAATTAGCGGGCCACCCCGCTCTGTCGCTACTTTGGGCTAGATCAGTTCTTCAACAAAGACCTTAAGACAAAATTTAAAACACAACCAAGCCTTTCTTGCCATGTTTGTAATAATTTAAATAAAATTACTGTTTATATAATAATGACAATAAAGAAGTAGATCCTCTAGAAAGTTAAGGTAATACTTGGGCATATTCATAATATTAATTTTAAAATTGAAAGGGTGCCTAAATATTGTTATAAAATAAAAAATGTTAGTGTTAATTTATTATGCACATTACCAATTTAATTAACATAATATTAATGAATGTTTGTAAAAACTATAATACATCTTTCAATCTCTGCATACTGATGTTCACTTAATGTTGTTCTTTATTGTAATTAATAATTACAACATACAGTGATAGCTACCACCAAAAACAGCGCCAATTAAAAAAACATCCAGAAATTTTTAATTAAAAACTATTTTTATATATAACACACAAATCAAACTCAATATTGATACTATTGTCTTGTTCAGTCAAGTGAGCCAATTTTTGCCAAAATAAAAATTTATTTTAAAAAACGAAAACTTTTAATCAAGCTCGTCAAGCTCTCGATCGATTTCCTCCACAAGGGCTACCAAAGCCTCTCTTTTCCTTAGCAGGTTTGCTCTTTGGTTGTCAATCCATGCTATTTCCTGCTTGATCTCCTCATCAATATCAATTACATCTTTAGAGCAAGAAGCAATAGAGGAACCAGTAGAAGCTTGAGGCTTGTTATTGTCTTGCTTGACTTTGGTTGGTGCAGGGTTGCCGGTAGTTGACAATGGCACTGGTGGATTATTAATCTCACTCAGTTTTCCTGATCTCAAGGCCTCATTATAGAGCTTCACAGATTCCATAATCGCGGTAATGCCTTGCGGATTGGCGGATGGTTTGATATTTTGCATCTCCAAGTAGCGCTGGAATGAGATATTCTTCTGTCCTCTCTTGGCCCTGTCTTTGAGGTCTTGAATATGTTGCTTCTTCTTTTCCTTCTCGTCTTTTTCGGCTTGTTTAGCATCTCTCTTGACTTGTGCGGCTTTCTCTTTATCAAGTCGTGCCTTTTCTCGTTCGAGTCTCTCAGCTTCCTTCTTGACTTGCTTCTCTTTCAACAGAACTTCCTTCAGCTTCTTTTGGTTTGCCTTCTCAATCGCAACTTGCTGTCTCTTCTCTTCCCTCTCTTTCTTTGCTTGTTCTAATTTTGCCTTGCGTTCCTCTCTCTCTTCGATTTTTTGTTTCTTGACTAGCTCCCGCTGTGCCTTATTGTAAAGCTGGTTTTTGATTCTTGCTTGTTTCATGGGACTTTCTATGCGGGCGCGTTTCTTGAGTGGCTCGGAGGGGTCATTGCATTCATCACCATCTGCAGACTCCTGTTCATCTGCCTTGTCAAAGTCTTGTTCTGCTTGACTCATTGCTTCGTCCTCTTCTTTGTCGATCACATCCTGAACTTGTTCTATCGCATCTTCTCTACCATCTTCTTCATCTAATGAGCTATTGATCTTGTCTAGTTCTAATTCGCTGGACTCTATCTTGATTTGTTCCTCTAGATGTCTAGCCCTAGATTTGGCAAAGACTTCTTCTTGGAAGATTCTAGCCTTGTCTAATTTGTCATGGTTAATTCTTCCGCAATAATCATCTTCGTCGCTGCTCATTGAACACTCCGAGTTGTATGCAAAATCATTGTCTCTTTGCACCGGTTTTCGATTTCTAGCCATTTGGGTCAAAGTTTGTTGGTCTTTCTCTGCTTTTGTAGATAGCTTTCTGGTTCTTGCCATATTGTTTGTTTTTCAACTTCATCCCAAACCTGCGCTTTTATACTAGCATCATTCTAAAAATAAAGTAAAACGTTGCACTTTGTGCTAAACTTATCCTTATTTCTCTTGTTTGGAAATGCTTAACGTCTTCTTAGTCTCTTTGTCGTTGTGTGCATTGCGTTCTAATTTTAGCTGGTCATCTTCAATTTTGACTTGTGGAAATTTAATGTCAAAGGTAACCTGTACCTAGATTATACCTTATTGCTAACAAGCACAGCTCGACAAAGAAGTCAGATCATATCATGAGTAGATAAATTATATAAAAAGAGATTTTTGTAATATGTCAATTTGGTTATTGAGAATTGAAATCGTCAATAGTCGATTGTCGATTTACCTAAGAGCACTTATATGAATTGACAATTGACAATTTTTTGAATTTTGTTTATTCTTTTGTTAACAACTTCATTATATTTTCAAGAGCCGTCGGAATTGAAGCAAGGTTCTTCTTGATTTCAGATATCTCCTCTTTAACCTCTGCTACTTCTGAACCAATAGCGCTCACTTTTTCCTCAATTTCCTTCTGATTTGGTTCTGATGGACCTGCGAAGCTTCCAATGACTTTGAGCAACATTTCGTCAAGCTTTGAATTTGATTCAGTAAACGAAGTATATAACCCTATTTTGGATTTCAAAGTTTAAAAAAAGTCCCATTAATAAAAGTGTAGGAGTAGAGCTTTATAGTGGTTCATCACAATATATCAATCTGAGTCGTCTTCAAGATCTTGCAACTCCTTTATTAATTTTTTCCTTTGGGCCATCTGTTGTAAAAGTAGCAATGTGGTGAGTTTTGATTGCTTATTATATTTTAGAACTTCTAAATCCCGAGCCTCATTATGTTCTTCAATCATCTCCTCTTGGATACGTATTCATAAAACTATATTCATATTCTATAGTATCTGGAAATTCATCGGCCTCGAGAACTTTAATTACCCAATCAAAAGACACTAATGGAATCCCTTTCTTTTTCAAGACGCAAATATTATGGAACCTACCACTGAACTTGGCAGCTTTAGCACTATTCCAAGTTTGTTCTGTGCAAACTGCTAATACAAATGCATTGCTTCCAGCTCGAGGACCAGAAAGTTTATCGCTTGCACCGTCTTTGACAATCAAACACTTCTTCGCCAGCTCAATTTTAATTTCATCTTTTTTCTTAAAAGATCCAATCATGAATACCTTTCCGTAGTTAATCTCCTTGATCAATCCGTCACGAACTGCTGCTTTGTACTCTAAATAAATTAGTCTGTCATGAAGTGGACAAACAACGGATACACGATTCCCTGATATCAAAGGTGTGTTATAATGTTTCAGTATTCGGAATCTTGCTTGAATCATATCGCAGTGGTCAAGATCATACTCCAAATTCAAGTCTGTGAAGAACAAACAACAGTCCACCAACAATGTACCTCTACAATCAGGTGATTTAAATACAAACAACAGTCCACCAACATCTGATGTATTGTTATCATCTGTGTGTTCTTTACAAACTGAGTTTCGAATATTAATGAAAATGTTAGGAATAGAAAACGGGTAGATCTTTTTAACCTCCTCAGGCATTTCACTAATAGCCGCACGAAACGTATGTAATGTGACAGGATCATGTAATTCTAGGTGTGTCTCAACAACAGCACAGATTGCTGTTATTGTTGCATTTACTTGATTTAAATACGATGATTTCAATAGTTTCTTGTAATGTGCAGAGACACACCATCTTCCGGTAATATCCTGTCGAGAACAGCCAATGTGAATACAATAATTCCCACGGGTAGGATCAAAATCAGCAGCAGTGAATAATTTCTTATCATTTCCAATTTCCAACCATGTTTTCAGAAAGTCACTACCAATGTCGTTTGAAACTTTTTTTGGGTGTAGATCTATTATTTGTGCGCCTGAATTTCCATTTGTTGTTCGGACTGTGTGACGTTTGCTGCAAATTGTTTTACAATCGTCCCATTGTGGTTTATATAATTGTGACCTATAAATGTCAGTAGCCAAGTCAACATAAATAGTCTCATGGGATACATTTGAATCATTTCCTGCTGCGTTAGAATGGTCATCGTGATTTGTAACCTCTGTACTCTTGTTCTTATTTTCATCTGTAATCTAGACAAGTCTTATAAAAGTACAATTGGAATTAAATTACCTCCTTCCGTAAAGGGTACCAAGTATTTGTTAGACAACTCTCGCAAAGGCTGTCAGTTGGTTTAAATTTGCACCTTTTGTGACTTTGATATGGAGCAAACCTTTTACTATGGTTTGGTTTTTTGGTTCTCTGACTTTTACTACACGATGCGCAGGACCACACCATTTGGTTGATTATATACAGTCTTGTTACAAAAACCAATTATATATATAAGGATGTGAAGAGTGCACTCCAGTGCACACTCAAAGATAAGTAACACATCTAGATTACATATAATGTTGTCACATTGATCTAATCAAGCACATAAAAAAATAAACCACTTTACAATTTTAACACAAGCATGACAATACCTGCAACAAGTAGAAACAAGGAGAAGAGGATCAAAATTTTAAAGTTGAAGATCCGAATAGTAGAACATGACATCAAAACACTATTATTAACTAAAAAAAGGCACAGAGACTTACACTTCATGAGAATAGCCTTATTAAAATATAAAGCAGGCGATTACGGTAGATCTTTACACTACAAAGCAAAATATACAAATATAGGGAAGGGTCGCGGTATAATTAAAAAGAAGAAAAAGCACATTTTTAAACAGCAAGACGTGTACAAGTTTTATACCGAATGCACTAGTAGAGATTATTTTCGGTTGTTCACACAGCTAACAAGGGAAGAGTTTCAAATAGTGTTGGAGGGTGTTGAATCGAGAAGAGAGTGGCTCTTAGAAAAAACAAAATATACAGGAATGTCATTCGAGAACAGAGTACTTTTAACAATGAGATTTGTTGTGTGTTACGAAATGTACAAATCACTTTCCGAGAGATTCCAAGTGAGCGAAGGTTATATATCAATAGTAATCGAGGAGACCATGCCTATCCTTGTGGAATATTTTGTAACCTATATCAAGCATATATATTCATCAGAAAAAACATCATCTTTGTGCACCCTCATCAAATACATAATTGATGCCACACCGAACTATGTTGATAAACCTGTATCTAGTCAACATTTGTATTATCGTCATGACAAATTGGGACATTTTGTATCTTGCATTTTGAGCGGGACAGCCCAGTTTTGTGGAGCAGAGTGACCACCACGACCGTGTTTTGAGCAGCTGAAGCATGTTTTCAGGTGCATTTTAACATTATCATTAATGTTATCCCAGAAATAAGTCTTTTTGATCTCATACACTGTGCTTTCAACACGACGATGGCCTACAGACTCATGCGCTCTCATGATGATATCTGGTCTTTCCAAAACACGAGGATAAACAAACCAGTAGAGAGTGGTTACCTTCTCCTCACTTATTGGTCGCTGCTGAAGGTTTTGCAACACAGCTTGAGGATCCAAGAGCTCATCATGAGTGGGTGCGACTGCCACTCCAACAACTTCACTTTTCGGAAGACCTATTAAGAGATGGTCCTTCTCCGAATCCCACTGACACCTTCTCTTTGTTGTCTTCGCCTTGGAACCTCTACCAAGAAGACTCTCGCAGTACCGCTTCAGCTCCTTGCGGGTACCCCTATAAAGCTGAATGTTGTCACATTAAAAGTACAGATAAAGTTCACTTTTACTGAAACATTGTTTTAATAACTGAAACTGTTTATTGTAATCATTCTACTAATTGACCGCAATCGGGTTTGATTGCGGGGTACTTGATTGCGGAATATATTTACCGCAATCAAGTTTGATTGCGGATTTATTGGGCAAGATGAACATCTATTAACATTGTACAGACACAGCGCTAGTAACACCACTACTCTATGAAGATGCTTGGATAGATATGTAAATCATCTTCACACTCGAATTCAATGCCAGTAATTCCTCTTGATGGGCTTGTAGGTCGAGGGTCTTCCATAATACTTCCGGTATTCCTGTTGATTATACTCGTAATGTCTAAAGTTTTTCTCAACGCAAAGTTCAAACCGTTCGACCGCTTTCCATGCCGCCTCTCATTCTTCTTCTTTCCAGAATCTTTATAAGCGATGTTGTTCAGTTTTTTTCGGGCTTTTCCTGCCGATCGTGTAATTTTACCATATTGTTGAAGATAAACAGTACTATCCACAAATGCCGAGGTAGCAACTATGTGATAACAAATCCCTAACATCTGAGCATCCTATCAACGTTAGAGATTATGTTATTTTATAACTTACTTTGCAGGCACATTGCATTTCATCCCAAGTGTTATCTCTCGACTTCACCAGAACATATTCTTTTTTCATTAAATCAAACACCATCGCGCTCAAATTGTTACAACCTTCGGTTGGCATGATAACAACACCATTCGCTTTGTTGTAGACAGTGGTGGCATCTAYGGTATATGTTTGTGCCTCTAAGTCATTCAACTTGCATATTGATGTCAGAACAAAAGGTAGGCGTTTCTCGAGGAAACCATTTCCGACTGATCTTTCCACAAGCTGTTCCAAAGTTTGGGAAGAACTGTAGGCATCCAAAATGCTCTTTTTAATGGACGTGCTGTGGTTTGCCTTCAGCTTTTTATTTCCCTTGCTTTGATAACCGGCAATAAAATCAGCACTTTGGTTAAGCATGTATTTGCTCAGTTTTTGGAGGTATGTATAAAACCCATTAGTCCTTGTACAAGCGGTCTCCATCTTAATGCTGTTGTTGTGGGATTCAACCGCATTTGTGAATGCTCTAGCTCCGTCCTTAATGCCTGCTTCTTCTCTTGCTGACTTGCAAACATTTTGTATTAATGGTTGTAGTTTGTGAGTCTCAAAATATTGAACAAACTGTTGTCCTACATCCTTACCGAGTATTTTAATACTGTTGGTTGTTAGAGCGGTTACAAAATCACACTTACAATCTTTGATAAAATGTATCAATGTGGAGTTTGACCTCATCTCCAGTATAATCCAATAGTCCACGGTATGCACCAAATCCATTTATTGTTTCCATAACTTCATCTATCTCTTCTGAAGCAGTAACTTTCAATGTATACTTTAAATGGGATTTGATATTCTCACGGAAGTGATTTGCACACAACAAATGCTTAATTCCTGGAAACTCTTTTGTTAAGGCATTTATAAGACTATGATCGCCATTGTGCTTTACTGTGTACTTCGAATAGTCTGATTCTTTGACATCTAAGCAAGTTTTGATGTATGCTATACATTGGGAGTGGGTCTGGCTCGCCAAAGTTTGGTGCAAGTACATAGCACCGCATTGTATTGGGTCTTGATAGAAGTCCTTATTTTGTGTGATGAGGGATGTAACGTACCCATTGAACATGTTGAATGTTGTATCAATCTCCCATACTTTGTTTCCTTTCAATGCAAGGATGCTAGCATTTGTGAACAGCACAGCRACATTTGATGGATGAGTGTAATAATGTCGAAGAATGTCACCGTGACACAAAGCAAACCGTTCCAACTGTTGGCTCTCCTCAATTTGATTCCTTTGTGTTTGCAAAACATTTTCACATTGTTTTGTGTCTCTTGGTGTTGGAACATGGACATCCCTCCTCATTGACTTATAAATCTGCGATGGTGTTTGGGAGTCATCATTAGCAAATGCTGTCCTGATAGCTTCTCTTGTCTCTACAGGCCATTTATTGAATGGTACATTATGGACGCAACCGCCACTGGCATCTTTTAAAGTGTTCCCATGAGGTGCATTAGATCCAGGCTCAACCTGATGGTTTTCTGGTCGGAAATAAACAACAAGTCCCCTGTGTAAACCATTTATCTTGTTGACTGTTATGTACTCTTTCTTCGTAACAGATGAGTTTGAGTTTGATACAAAATATGTTACAACCACCGTGTCGGTTGGTCCTAGTTGCCGAGGGTTGCTTCCATTATTCTTCCAGTCCCCATAACAATCACACCTCACTCTGTCATGCCAGGATTCTTTTTGAGTGAAGAAGTACCCTGTAACTTCATGGTGCATTCGATACCTTGTTGAGTCATTGTTTATAAACTCTTCTCTCCACTCATTTAATAGCAACTTTGATATTGTGTTCATGTAGAGTTGAACTGTGTCTGGGTTAAATTGTACATATTCATTTTCTTTTGGCCGCATGCAATTCCATAAGGATGTTGTTCGGATGGTGGACTTCGTAATATCAGCCATATTATAGTCAATATATTAAACGGTTTTTGAACCAATTCAATTTTAGCCAAATATACTTTTGACAACTCTTACAAGAAGACTTCCCTTCACCATTGAAATAGCGAAGTAATAAGGGTAGAATCGTGCGAAATTATGGTTGATGCTCAACGTTGTCATGTGTCCGTAAACTATTACCGT
>JAOPGA020000191.1:0-151965 GCA_026419775.2 Acrasis kona
AAAAACTAGTGAGATTAATTAAATAAAATGATGATTATGAAAAAACCAATTAAATGTTATCCAAAATGGATAACACTGATTCTACTGGCCAATCTACTCAAGAAACAGTTAACATTAAATTGTTATCACTCCTTGATGGATAATAATAAAAAACAATTATAAAATGTGTTTCCGTTGATATGTGTTGAGCATTAATTCCATCATGGATTAAAGTAATTATTATTTAGGGTGGGAGGGTAGGGTAATGCAAACCAAATGAAATGTAAACTCTCGTGCTGTATAGTTCCAAAGTAATTGTATGATGCAAATATTTATCAACCAAAAGTAAACTAACTGTATTCTAGTAATAATCCTCCTTTAAATGTTCTCTAATTTAATTCTCAACCGCTTTTTTCTTAAACACTGAATCTGTAACATATCAATCTAAAGTAACTATCCTTCAAATGCTCTAATTTAATTCTAAACCGCTTTTCAAACTGAAATGTAATAACGAATAGATATGTATTTTATGTCCTGTAATGCACACTACCCCAACGGTACAGACAGTAACACTCTTTTTAACGTAGAATAATACACGTAAAAAAAGCCTTAACAGCTGCAAACGAAGAGAGCAAGAGGCAAACAAGGTTGACTCAACATGACACCATTTCCCCCGTTGTGTAATGGAGTCTATATGTTACTCTAACAATTCTGATTATTTATTACTGATTAACAAGAACCTTTTTATACTGCTGTACCGGTTCGCATGCCATCAAGTTATCCTTGATGGTGCAGGACTGACTTGATGTGTCATATTGTAATGTAATTACAACAAATAGCGTTGAGTTCGCCTGATCAAACTTAAATTCGAAATTATTTGATTCGGTTAACCGTTTACCATTGCAATCCGAATTTTTTTTCCAAAATGTCCAACAGAAGTGAACCTAAGTCAAAGAGACTGAAACTTGAACCAAATGCGAACAAACAACGTGAAGAGGAGGAAGATTCTAATGAAAGTGACGAAGAATATGAGGATCCTCTGGATGAAAAGAATGAAGAAAAGAATGAGCAAAAGAGTCGCAAGAGACCTTACACAAAGCAAGGTACTGGGTACAACAACCGACTTAATATTGTAACACCACTTGCCGACAAAGTTGACGAATCAGTATTTAGACACACAAAACAAAACACAAAATCACTTCTAGTTCTCAAGAGCGACAAGTACGGGTTTGATTGTGAAATCCCGCATCACGTTGAAACGAAACAATCACAAAATTATCGAAAGATTGCTTGAACTCAATGATCTTGCAAACAAAAACCCCTTGCTACTATTCGACTATCCAGGTGTTGGGAAGACACAAACCATCATAAAGGCTGCGGAAAAACTGAAAAGAATTTACATTCAAATACCATGCGAAACATCAGATGTGGTAATCTCGCTCATTAACGCCCTCAATGAAATTCTTGAACCAAAAGAATATTGCAAGGAAGCCAAATCTGATTTCGACATTATGACGCACGTCAAGTTTTATGCAAGCATCCTCATCGTAACAGTCATGGAAGAGGCCCTTGCTTACTTTAAAATGAATCAAAATTCCACAAAATTCACATCCACAGAAAATGGATTGAGTAATACATTAAATCTTTATCCTAATCAAAGTGAAGCAAATAAGCGTTTTGTGGAATTGAAGCGAGAACTGTTAACGCTCGTTAAGGGTAGCAGTGGTATTATCATTCATCTTGATGATGTTCATTATTTCCCCAGAGCACCTGAATTTAAAAGACCTGCGCGTGACGAAAGAGGTAGTGCAATGTATACTCAAGATACGGAAAAGGCCATTTTGACTTCATACATTTTGATTGGGTTGAGCCATAAGCTTTACATGATTTTAGACGCACAAGTGAAGGTTGTTATATCAGGAACTAACACAACTATCAAAAATACAATTATTGTTGATAGTGAAGTGAAACCATTTGTTGAGACTTTGAGATACTCTACAATTCAAGACATTTGCAAAATTTGCGACAATTATCTAAATATCAACACAAAGGACGAAAATGTGCGTGGTATACTGAGCGTGTTATGTGGTCCATTCCGTAGGACTCAACATTTCTTAAATTACATTTTCAACCATTACAGAGACCATTACATTGGAGGGGTTCAACAACCTGCTTTTACATTAGATTCGTTGAGGCAGGCAGTTATGGGTTCCTATACTAGATTCAAATCCGAGGTTCATTCCAAATTAGATCATGATGAAATGGTCATGTACGCCAATGACATGATGCTTTGTGCGGTATACCCACAGATATTCCTTGGTAGATCTGGTTATTTTGACTTTGACTCATCCTCATTCACAAAACTCGATCAACTCTCTACAAACAAACCAAATGCTGTTGAATTTGATGATGTGCCTAATGCTTGGATAAGCATACAAGATAAGAGTATAGCGAGATGGGTGAAGGCAGGTTTCAAATTCTATTTGATTAAACCATACCCGCAACTGCACATGTTTTACAATGAGATGTGTCATGATTATTTTAAAAGTGAAGATAAATATCTACAAGTACTACAGAATAAATTAGTGGCCCAAGTCGGCAATACTGGGGCTCATGGTTTTACATTTCAATACGCGATAGCGTATGAACTATCGGTAAGAAATAATTTTTGTAGTACTCACCATCATCTAGAATCCATTATCACCACTCTTGGAAAAACTTTTACTACATTTCGAAACGCAAGTTTATGGTACGCGTAGGGGTAATGTACAACTGATGAACGGAGTAGATTATCAGGTGCTTGAGAATAATGAAAATATGAATAATGTGGGTCACATCAATGACAATGGCGATAAGAAACTTGGTGAAGGCGATGTAAACTTGCTCATGAGAAAAGATAATGAAACGTACACTGCGGTATTTGAAGTAAAGCATGATAATAATGTCACCAACATCAGCAGAGCGGTGAACAGACTTCTCGAACATTCCAAATCAAAGTATTTGGGGGTGATTAGTTGGTTTGATGTAAACAAGCAGGGTTTCGATAAAAGTAAAGTAAAAGAAGGAACAAATTTTGTTACGGTCGCCGGTGCTGACCTCCAAACAATTTTGCGCACCTGTAATCTACCGTTTATTGAGTTTTTTGGTGATAACTTTTCGAATTTTAAAAAATATACAGAAGCTATCAGTTACCTTGCAAAAAATTCATTCTTTACAGAAAATAGTGCAGTAGTGTCTAAATATCAGCAGCAGACTGAAGGAAACGGTAAGTCAAGAAATTTTGCGGAAAGAATCCAAGTTGTTGCTGTGAGGAAATAAATACATGATTTCAAGAAGAACTGGTGATGAGGAGATTAGGATTACTGAGTGGTACTTGCCGAACCTCAAATATATATACTTTTTTATGAAATGCAATATTTTTATTTTATTAGGATTGTCCTTGCGGTTCTGTTAACAACCTCTCGTCCTATAAATTCACTCAACACATCATTTATCGAATGATTTTGAATTTRAGTATGATTCAATCCTCACTCCTCCTGCGATCTTGTTATAATGACGTGCTGAATATTCAAAATATAATCATCATGTTGCTCGAAAATATTAATCCTCATCTAATGTATCGAAACGTAAATTGGGGGAATGACTATGAAATCTATAGCGACCCTATAGTTAAGGGTTATAAAGTAAAGAATTACAATACCTTCCGAACGTTGAGGAGGTTGTTCATCATTTATATAAAGATTCTTTTAAAGTACCGTATACACTATTTGTTTGTATTTAAATAATTAAAAGTAGGATGATATTGCTTCAGTGGTAAAAGTGACATCAGAATACGTTGAGCTGGCTTGATTTCAAATTTCTTTTATTGGGTCAACGCGAAATTGTATTTGTTGTAAGTATCTTGTTACATAAAACTGGGACAGAATACACAATAGACCAATCACAAGCTACACTGACAGGTCATATTTATAATCATGACAGCCAAAGGCGACAGTATTGTAGACCCGAGTGGTAGATATCAGCGAGTAAGCTCAAAGTTTGGCATACCATTTAATCTTCTGTAGGGTGAAGAGCTTGGGTTTGGCTCTTTTAAAACAGTTTTTAAAGCATATGATACATACGAAGGACTCGACGTTGCATGGAATCAAGTAACATATAAGTTTTATCTGTTATCTGACAATGTTAGGTCAAGTTACAGAACGTCAATAGTGCTCAGCGAGCAAAAATAATGGGGGAAATAACTATTTTGGAACGAGTGCGACACGCCAACATTATGGATATTTTTCATTCTTGGGAGACCGAGGATGGCGATTACGTAGTTTTTATTACCGAAATAATGTCCAGCGGTACTCTTAAAGAGTTCGTGCTTTACTCGTTCTATTTTCTAACGTTGTCAAGTTACATAAAAAAATCAAACAAAATAGTGTTGGGTACAATCAAGCAGTGGCTGAGGCAGATTCTAGAAGGCCTCGAACATCTGCACTCCCACAACCCTCCCATTATACACAGAGATTTGAAGTGTGAAAATATCTTTATAAACGGTGATAGGGGGCAAGTAAAGATTGGTGATTTAGGACTTTCTACTTGCAAAAAAGACATTAAAGTAACATTTAAACGTACACTTCATTAATAACAACATTATAGGCCGTTCAATCTGTGAATGGGACGCCAGAGTTTATAGCGCCCGAAGTGTACACTGATGTTTATGATGAACGGGTTGACGTGTATGCATTCGGGATGTGTCTGTTAGAAATGGTCACCGGAGACTATCCCTACCAAGAATGCAAAAGTGTATATTCTGTCATGCAAAAAGTCCACGACGTAAGGATTAATTTTTCAATTAACGTAACGCACCGTACAGAACATCAAACCTAAAAGTTTAGAAAAGATAACAGTTGAAAGTGTGAGAGAGTTTATTGACTTGTGTCTGTCAGTGAAAGACAAGAGACCCTTTGTGAAGGATTTGATAAAACACCCATTCATGCTGGATGACAGTGATGCTGATGTTACATTTTCACTATCAGGTATGCATGATGTTACTTTAATGTTTTTACTTTTCAGACAATAATAATGAGGAACCCGTCCAAAAACCAAAATCAGGCGTAGACAGGGATGGTGTACGCGTAGTAATGGTAGAACACAATCAAGAACAAAAAGAAGCCTTACTAAAGGTGTACGTAAGAAAGGAGCAAGGTGTATACAAACAAATCAAGTTCCCCTTCGACCTTCTTGTCGATACGCCAGAGGCCGTCGCACGCGAGGTGGTCGTTGAAATAGGTCTTGGTGAAGTCATCGAAAATAGCATAGCCAATGGTATTGCAGATGTTTGTAAGTGATACGGTTCTTCATTTTATTAATTGTTGACAGTGAGAGAGGCTAACCTGGTGTTTCAAACGCCATTACGGAACACCCCAACTGTGCAAACACCAATTGACCCAACGAAGTTTACGTACACTGAACTAACGAATCCAATTATGGTTTCTAACCCATCATCACCAAAAAATCAAGGAGGAAAGAATCAACAAACATCAACCACTACTACAATCATAGACCATGATTCACTTGAGAGCGAATCACCGTCACGAAGCGTGGATCAATCCGCTGCCAATGATTCAGCCGCTACATCACCTTCCATCACACCTTCGGAAATTAGAGACAATCCCTTATCGGAACAAGACACCTTGACGTCAAAATATACCGAAGAACTCAAAACGAACCTGAAAAATGACTCTGAACGAAACGGTTTCGACACGCATCAAGAGAATACATCAAAACTAAACAATGAATTCAAAGAGAAGAAACCAGTTACAAATGTGACGGGACTTACGATACACATTCCAAGGAAAGTAGAAAGTCCTCCTGTTGTGGTCCATCAAGTGAAAACGGACGGTGTTGTAACATCCAAGCCACCAATCGGCGTTAGCTCACAAACGTCAACTAGTCAACCAGTCAATCAAAATTCC
This sequence comes from Acrasis kona, assembly GCA_026419775.2. Classification (NCBI taxonomy): domain Eukaryota; phylum Heterolobosea; class Eutetramitea; order Acrasida; family Acrasidae; genus Acrasis; species Acrasis kona. The sequence continues at coordinate 5,943 of JAOPGA020000191.1, forward strand.
ACAACCCAAACTGCACTAAACCTATCGACACGAAGTGAAGAGATTACAAAAGCATGGTTACTTTTATTACGAAAGCAAAAAAAAGAGGAACAGGAGCAAAGAGAGAGACATAAGAGAGAAAGAGATGAGTTCAGAAGAAGTTATGGCATTTCAATTTCAAACAGCGGCAGCACAACTACCACAAACGCACCAACTAATTCAACAAGCATTAGTAACAGAGAATTCAACCACTCTAGTATAAGTAGCACTGGTTCCAATTCATCATCCATTTCATCAACCGCACCCATCTCATTAAGCACTCCTGTCGGCCTCAACGCATCGTCATCCACAACATCAACACCACTACAAATCGTCACAGGCCCTCAAGCAGACTCAAAAACAAAAAACTCACCTACAACAATGGGATCGTCCAACAGCATTAATCGCATCAAGGTCATTCCATCCAAACAAATGAAAAATGTATTTGAGAAATTAATTTCGGACGTTGAGACCAGAATATGTGAGGACTTTAAGTATTCCAATTCAAATGATTACGATAAATTCACAACCACAACGCAAATAGTCAACGAATTGAAAAAGAGTCAAAACATGGTTTACAAGATTACCACAACCACCATGACCACCACTTCAAGCATAAACATCAAGGCCCAACAAATCATAAAGAAGCAACAACAGCAACAGCAACAACAATTAAAATACGAACCAAGGTCACCACCAGTCATGGACAATTCCCATCACGACGTGTCAACGGACAACACGCCCGTAACGACGCCGCTAACCACCAGCATGACGCCGAAGGACGTTACCACGACGACACCCGTCAAACTAATTCGTTCGGAATACAGCAAGAGCACTGGGAATTTGGGCATTTTGGACGATTCTTCGACGACACCTACATTAGATCTACACAGCACATTACCGATCATGGGTTCGAATCATCAACACAGTTACAGCGAACCAGTTACGATTGTTGCTGCTTCCAATCCAATGGTTGCCAACGCTCAGCATGTATTAAAGAGAAGTAACACCACTACAAATTTACCAGGTGATGATTTGACCGTGCTAATGACCAAGAATTTGGATTCTTTGATGAGCAGGGAGAATAGTGCCAATAGTAATACATCGACTCCTACTATTGTTTCGCTTCCAATTAAATTATCTTCGCCGAAGGAGCAGCAACAAGAACCAGAAAAATCAAACCAACAAACATCACCACCAGTCAAAAAGAATATTTCAGATGAAGAAGATTCATAACGAATAAATTTGTTCCTTTTTGAAAATTGTTTTTTTAATTTGTTGTTAATGCTTTTGAGAGTCATAGGTGGAATTGTGCGGCCTGTCCGAACTGTGTGTAATGGTGGAAAAGACATTTTTGTTCAATAATAGATACGTTTAAAAATAGTTTATTTAAAAGAGAGAACAACGAGAGCTTGATAATCAACACAATATGCCATCGTTGTTCAATCGATTGTTTTCAAGCAGCGATCGTCAAAGGCCGTCTCAAATACGAAATAATAGCCATTCTTTAAATAAAGTGTCTTTGGGCACAACAACCACAACAACAACAGTATATACAAGATACGGGCCCAATGAGCCATGGCAGTACTCTAATAACATTCATGTGCCCAATCCAAACCAGTACATTGATCCTAAAGTGTTGGAAAAATACAAAACTGGTAGAGTCGTTCAAAGTCATATTACAGAGGCACCAATCACTGCCCGTATACTTAGAGAAACAACGAAGCAGCGTGATCCAAATGAACTCGTAGAAGATTTCATCCAGCTCAACCAACCATCCGATGTAACTTTGACTTTTTTAAAGCAGCTTCATTCGGCACTTGAAGATGAGCAGTGCATGCAATATTTCCTTTGTGAGCGTAGTGGAATTTCCCATTTGGAGAGAATGGTATCATTATTGTTGTCTCCATTCTCCTCATCAGATACCTACATTGATCTAGTCCCGTAAGTTGATCGCACTACTCTCAAAATTTAACCAAATCTAGTCACTGGACAAGAAACCAAATGGAAATAGGTGAAGAACTTGCTGCCATCACACTACTAGTCATTGACAATGAAAAAGGATTTTCGCAAGCCGTAGAGAGGGCGCAGTTCACAAAGTCACTACTATCTGGCTTTTCTTCTCCCTGCTCCTCTAACGTATGCAAATCTTACATACTAGACATTTCATCAAGGATTTGTGATGGAGCTGCCAGAGGTACTTGGTTAGTCCTTGAAGCTTTCAACCACCTCCGCTTAATAAACAGAGAGACAGTACGCTTTTCATGCCTCATCACATCCATGCGATCAGCATGTCAATCAACCATCACCGAACAATCAGCACTATCTACCACCTCCGATCCCGACCAAATCACAGCAACCGATCCCTTGCGTAGGTTCCAACAAGAAAAAGAAATACAACTTTTAATGGACAAGACCCAACAAGTCACGATGAAGGAAGTACTATTGCCAGAGAATGATTTGTACCTCACCCATTGCTTTTCCTTCATCAACACATTACTTCACTCTCTAGACGACGACCCATCGGCAAGAGTCACGATCGGAAAGGAATTCACCGACAACAACATTCAGCAAATCGTCGATCGCATCACTGATCTCAACCTCAACTACGATTCTGAACTCAAAAAACAAATCAACGAATACAAGTACATTACAAAAAAAAGTAACGAACTACCAAAGTCCGATCTAGATGATCCATCACAGATAGTCAAAGCTGTACAGGCCAAATTAAACGGAACGCCATCCATGACCCATTTCATGCGCATCATGAGATCATTAAGAACATTAGCACATCAAACTACTTTATACGATCAAACGCTCGACGATTGGACGTACATTGATCGCGTGCTCAACGAAGCCATATCGCGACAAGGCAACGCCGATAGTGAGATCATCAACGTCAAGGAAGCAAGATTAATGGATCGCATTTCTCGTCAACAAAAACAAATTAGTCAATTAGAACGAAGAGAAGCGCAAACATCAAAAGCAATCAGTCAACTCATGGCTAACGGTCCTAGAAAACAAAAACAACAACATGCGAGATTTTTCAGCATCGACCAATCACATTCTTCGAATTATAATTCTCATAAGAGAGCCAGAAGTTTCGTGCCCAACATGGGTCACTTTGGAAATTTATCGTCGGGCGTAATTACCAACGATGATGGATCTTCGAGTGAGATTTTGAACAACGTGAATCAAATGTTACAACAACACGTTACAAAAATTCAAGAATTACAAGAAGAGAACAATCGATTACAAGAACACATTCGAATCAAAAGTCAATCCAAATTAAATCTTGATGAAAATGATTCATCATCACCATCGGTACAAATTGAAAATGTCGAAACACAAAAAGAGAGCATAGATGGCGAAAGCGAATTGGCGAAACGAAAAGAAGCTCCTGACGAACCAACACCTGCTCAATCATCGCCGGTATTAATCATGTCGATATCATCACCAACCACACAACAATCTACCTCATCACCACCCACTACTTTATCGGTACCACCCCCACCTCCCACAAGAGTAGAAGAACCAAAATCAACTTTGATATCACAACCTCCACCACCTCCACCACCAATGACCAATTCTTCCATTCCACCTCCACCCCCACCTCCTTCATCTTCGAATGCACTCAACGCCAATAACCAACCACAACAACAACCAGCCTACGTAAGCAAATACAAATCGAACGTACCCATGCGTTCTCTATTCTGGGATAAAATCAATGCAAGAGAGTTACACAACACTGCATTCACCCAACACGAAATCACAAACATTGCGATGGAAATTGAATTGGAGCCGGTGATTTCCAAAATCGAATCCGAATTTTCGAAATCTGAATCGTTAATCAAAATGAATCACTCCACATCATCACCCATGGAAATCAAGAATGCATCCATGGCATTGTTGGATACACAAAGGAACCAAAACGTTGCCATCGTGCTCAAACACTTTAAAATCACGGGTGATGAAATTAAGAGGGCCATTTTGGAAATGGATCAGGACACATTGGGAGAATCGGATATTACATTTTTATTGAATGCGATGCCCACCGAAGACGAAATGACAAAGATTAGGAATTATAACGGAGACGTGAATCACTTGACTGAAGCCGAGAGATTCTTTTATGAAATTGAAGACATTGCCGACGAGTTGCCGAAACGATTAAATTGTTGGAAATTCAAAAATGAATTTGATGAGGTGAGCGGAACGGTTCGTTCTGATATGGATAATGTATCGGATGCTGCTGAAGAAATTATTAATAGTGTTAAATTTAATAAATTGTTGGCAATCGTTTTGGCGATTGGTAATTTTATCAATGGCGATAAGAAAGCCGCTGGTGGTATTCGTTTGAATAGTTTAATAAAGTTAAAAGATATGAAGGGGTCTCATTGTAGCATGTTACAATTTATTGTTGAATTTGTTTGTAATCATCATAAGGATGTTGCTAATTTTAGCGTTGAACTGTCTTGTGTTCATGCTGCTGCTAGAGTGGATCCTGCTATGTTGGAGAAGAATGCAACCGTGCTTGATAATGGTGTCAGAAGGATTCGTAATGCCATGAACACTAGTATTGGTAAGGAAGATCAGTTTAAGACTGTGATGGAGCCGTTCATTGGGGAGGCGAAACAGGTTATCGATACTTTGTTCGAGAGACACCAAGTGATGGTGGATCATCTTACATTGTTGTCAAAACTGTATGGAGAGGACGAGTCAAAGATGCTTGAAGGTGGTTATTCTAAATTCTTTGGTGACGTTTCAGAGTTTGTAACCTGTTTTGATCAAGAAAGGGATAATTTGTTAGCAAAGGTGTAGATACACGAATAAATTTTATTTTTTCCAGGGCTTGATTTAGTCCTATTGAGGGCAGAAATGTGCCAAACAAATGTATTTTTAAAAAGATCGATCGTTACACAGCAGGGTTTTGAAATTTTCCTATCTTCCAAATTGCTTCTGTTTAGCTGTGATTTCTCTAGGATGACTTGTCATTTAAAAATAGATCCCTTTTCAAACCCCTGCTGTGGCAGTGTATTTGTTGGATTTGCAAGCAAGTGAAACAATGTTTTGTGGACACATTTTTATTATTTTGACCAAAAAAGGAATGACAAACGGTCTCCATTTACAACTGTCATCATAAAATTGACATACAAACAACAATGGAGATTAATGTGGTTGACACATTCAAGGCTCCAAGAGGCAAAGAAGTCATAATACGATTGTCATGCTATAAACATGGAGATACGTGGTCCAGTAAATTAACATTAAGCTCACTCAGAGAGATGGACGAAATCTTGCGTAATGACTTTGCAATTGAATGTCAAGTTCCATCTTCCACAAGATGTGGGTTATATGATGAAACGACAAAGTCAAAATGGAACAATGCTTTACAGTTGTACTTTGATTCCTTATTTATGGAGAACAACTTGAGTGACAATGAAACAATAGCACAATTTCTTCAAAATGGTCAGATTGGAAGCCCCATGGACTTGCATCTCCCATTGAACGTGATTGCTGATGGCGCAAACAGAGCACCAACACCGCGATATCGTCATGGATCAATTAAGATTGGTGGGGACGACGAACAGGAGAACATAACTCTTAATAAACTTGATGTAGTTCGAAGTGATGTGACAACACCAACTTCACCCACTTCACCCCTCGAAAGATCTTCTCCCCTTGCACTTTTATCCCCTTATGGTTTGGACGTTCAAAAGTTTGAAAAGTTTCTGGACAACCCACCAAGTCCAAGAGCTCTTTTTGATGATGAGCTACCAATTGCACATGATGAGCAAAATGAAAGGGCCTCTCTTTTAATGGAAATATATGATTCGGAGCTTAAATACGTGGAGTTCACAACACTACTTTGGAACATGTATGTAATGCCGTTAACTGGCGATACGGACGCTTACAAAAGGAATAAGGACGATGTTTGTCCTCTATCAACACGAACGTCCAATAAATTATTCCCTCCAAACTTGGAAAAGATTATAGATCTACACTTGGCCATCTCCACAAAACTTTGTCATAGATACCATCCATACATTAACGATTCAAATGAATTGAATGCAGAAGTCAACAACATTCTTGTGGGAGATGTGTTTTTGTATGCGTGTGAAATGTTAGACGTCTATGTTCCCTTCCTTCAAAAGTACGACAAGTGCACAAGGACCATTAGAAAATGGAGAAGCAGGGAACCGCTCTTTGATAAGTGGTTAAACTCAAGAAAAAAGATGCAACAAAGCAAAGGATTAGATCTTGGTTCGCTTCTAATCATGCCAGGTAAGTCACTTTTCAAAAATTATTGTTCTTAATTAAACAAAGTTCAGAGGATACCAAGATATTTATTACTTTTAAAAAGTTTATTGAAATTGACTCCGGAAGGTCACCCAGACAAACTCAACATTGAATCAAGCATTACACAAATTACCAACTGCGCCACAAGACACAATGAGCTTATTAGATCGAATTACAAGGTCGTGAGAACGATACAGCTTTCTAAAAAGTTACAAGTACATGACCTACATAGGAACGGTCGGAGAGTTGTTTGTGAATCAAATGTTGTTGTGAATAAGATTTCTTATCTTGCTGTTTTGTTGTCTGATTTGTTAATTCTTGAAAATCAGTCCAGGTCAACCAAAGAACGTCCTGCCTTCAGTATGTACGCCATGTATCCTGCGAGATTTGCGAGAAATAATGCAAAAAGTATTGTAATCTGGGTTGTCCAGGAAAGAGTTTGTCTGGAGTTTGATTCGGTTGAGACCGCCGATGACTGGATGGATCAGCTTACAAATATTTCAGGAGAACTCACACAGCACGAACATTGGGAGCGTTATCTACCTTCGGTAATGTTCAAGAGGGTTCCTCTCAATCAAACATGTTGGGATATCATTGTTGGATCAGTTCGGAACTTAACTCGTGCCATGTCAATTGATCAATCTCATGTAAAATAAAAATAAATAATAAATCAATTTATTTCAAATTTATAAACTTGTTGAAATTACACTCCTGATTTCCTCTAAAGCGAATGGCTCTAAATTATCGCACATGTCCATCGTGACATCTTTAATGTTTTCACATAAAATTACAGGCCTGTTAAGATTATGTGCTCCTGTAAAATCCAATTTCTCAATTGAGTTACTTTCAATGATTGGGTCAATCAGATGATTGCAAGTACGAAGTGACAAAAAGCGAAGTGCTGGACAATTTCTGGTAATTGATTCAATATTCTGGTCGCTAATTCTTGTCCAACTAAGATCTATTCTATTCAGTTTTGGAGGGGACGCTCCCTCGGCAAAGCTGGTGCTTTCCATTCTATGACAGCCCTTCAAATCGAGTTCTTGTATTTTGTGATCACAAACATATGGAATAACAAGATGAACAACACTAATGTTGTATCTTGCAATTAACACCTGAATATTTGTATTCATTGCTATAATGTTGTGTAAGATGTTATCTGTAACTTTAGTATGGCCGATAGTCAATTTTGTCATCGCTCTGCATTCTAAAAACGGCCATGTCAGCTGTCTACAGAAATCTAAACAAACTGATTGTACAAATTCATTGTAAATACTTGGAGCTACTAGCTTATGGCAGTTATCTGCTTTTAGAGTCTTGATAGAGCCCCATCGGCCTAATTGTTTAGGTCCCATGATGTTATTCATGACAGCATCACTGACAAGCGTGCATCCAAGGTCTAGATGCTTTAATTTTGGAGCAAACTCAAATTGAACGTTAGCTAGCTTCTTGCATCTCTCCAGAATAAAGGTGTTCATTGATCTCGCGTAGATACTATCGATGTTGGTGATATTTTTGTTGCGGCGAAGAACAACAGTCTCAATATCACAACTAGTTCTGAACAAAACACTCACTATTTTTTCATCGATACCCTCCGTACCAGAAAGATCTACGTATTTTAAATTTTCGCAGGTAATGCTGAAAGCCACAATGTTTTTGCAATCTAGAACCTCTACTAGCGTTGCATGCTCGAGTCTGATATGGGCTTCAGTTAAATTGGAGCAGTGTAGGATTCTTATCTTTTGCATTTTTGGATACCTGAAAAGAACCCATCTCAAAGTGTCATTGTTGAGAGCCTTGCAGAACCAGACATCAAGCTCAAATAATTGAGGAAATCTATTTCAGACAGTTAATGAAATGTGAGGCTGAAGGTCGCACCTTGATAGAATTTCAATGAAATGTTTAATAGAATCTTCGCCCTTGATATTTAGCCTCCTGATAGAGTTATAAACTTTCTGCTTAAAGTCTTTTGACACAAGAGAAAAAACTGTCAGCAGCTCAGTCGTTGCAATATAGTTCACACACTCTTGGAATATGTCTTTATGTATGTAAAGTGTGTATAGTGTCATTTTATTAATCTCTTTTTTTTTTGACAGCTATTCAGTAGGTTATTTTTAAATAATTGATGGGTGACCAAAATTTAATAATGGTTCTTATGGCAACCATCAATTTTCTCAAACAGATAATGAGCGTTATGGTAATATATTTATTCTTATTTTACGTTTCTTTACTTTTAATGTATCTCTCATAAAATAACAAACCAGTCGTAAGCTTCATATCACGCGATATCTTGTGGGCGGTATAGTATGGCACAACCTCCACACGTGTAAATTCTGATTCATCCTCTATCCCACCCTCTGCTCCGTTGATTTTATTAATGTATTCTACATTAACACGTCTCTCAAGTAAAAAGATTGTTATTTCTTCATCTAAAACACCTTGTGAACAGTACAGACCGGAGCCACATTCCATTCCCATCGCAACATTGAGGTTGACCAGCTCTTCCTCTTTGACGTCAGTGATGCCTGTTTCTTCTCTAATCTCTTCCATCGCTTTTTTGACGAGGTTGGTACACCCGTCAGTCATTCCTGCTGGAAGTTCTAAACAATTCACATCTCCAACTGGAGGTCTCGGCTGTCTGACCATCAACACATACTTCTCACCATCCTCTATAGTTGTTAGGACTATTAATATTGCAACCGCAGCGCCCTGCAGAAATCCAACATCCCACAGACGTTTGCCATTATAGTAGACTTCAATGCTGACCTTGATATAGCAGATGCGACCGTTATAGACATCCACGCTCAAAATTTTTACGGAACGTAAGTCCAAAATGTCCTTGTTTTGTTTTTGATTCATCCGGGACAGCCAGTGTTGGAAAGGATTGGATTTGATAACTTCGTCTGTCCCAATTTCGCACTCATCTGCGATAATAACCACTAGATCTCTGCCTTGATACTTCTATTCTGCTTTAATAAAAGGAGATGTCATCACCCTTACTGCAAGAGTATTGTTCATTTTGGAAGAATAACATTACAACAATTTGTTTCAGAATTTTCGAGGATGAAGGACACGCAGATATTATATGGTACTTCAAAAAAGATCATCAAATATGAAGCAAACTTCATTTGTTCGCAACACGTTAATTATACTTTTATTTCAGTAACATGGACGCGGAGTCGCAACTGCACGTTAATGCATTAGATGGCCACCGTTCCAGTACATTTTCATATTCACTAATTATTCTTCTGTGGGAAATATTTCTTCACAAACATCTCCCTGGTAATTAACTAAGGCGAGAATTGATGGAATCTAATGCACGTTGAAAAAATGAAATGCTCACCAATGACATCCAGAACATCCTATAAAGGAATTTAGCGTATACCAACAGACCATCCATTGAAGCAGACCGTATTCTTCTACAATGACTCTTTTGTGAAGACAACATTACTCCAGAACAAGCATAATACTTTTTAATTGAAATCAAAGGTCTGACATTGTACGGGAGTTCTTCTTAGAGTACTCTAATGCATGTTGCCATTGTTTTTTGTCATTCAAAACTTTTAAACTTTGCCGAAAAGCATAAGAAGAGGATTGTTAGAATAAATTGGCCAAATACTCAAATAACCATTAGTTTGATTAGGATTTAGAATTGAAAATACGTAGGAAGTACATGATTTAGCAGTTGACCTACTTTCATTTCCGTGACAATTCTTTTTACAAAATGTTTCTTTGTTGAGCAATAGACTTCAATAAGTTTGACACTGTGAGTTGGTTTAATATTCCAAAGCACTAACTATAAGGCTAATATATGCCATATCTCATATACTCCAAATATATTATTAAACTTATATCATTTGCATTTAAATAGTTTTAAAAAAAATAAGTTAAGAAAACTAAACAACACATTATGAATTATATTTCTTCATCATTCAATCAATTGAAAAATGCATGTAGGGGTGGATCTAATAAAAACAATAATGTTACTGAGATCACTGAATTAAGGATGTCAATATGGAAGAAAAATTATCAAATTGACTTTTTAAACTTTCATAACCAGCAGTTATATGAAAGTGTTTGTAGCCTTAAAAAAAATATAAGATATTTGATTAATGAGAATACAGGAATCCAAGCCCTGCTTTTAAATATTGAAAAGGAAAGAAATTATCTAAGATGTGAGAATGAAGATTTTAAAAGAAAGTATAATGTAAGCGCTATGCCAAGAGAGCTTACCAATGATTCGTTGATATCAAAGCTTGAGGAAGCAAATGATAAAATAACTCAAAAAGATTGTCAGATGAAAAACTTGGCGAATGCTCTCAATAACAAAGTTAATGAGAATAGTAATCTCATAGCAGATATCAATAAGAGAGATAGTTACATTGTACAACTCGAACAAACTATAAAGCAAGTAGAAGAGAAGTTAATTGCTACAAAAAGCGTATTTAATTCAGTAAGCCAACTACAAAGGTGCAGTGAGGTGTTCACAATCAATAATGTTGTTTCTGACTTCAAAGATTTAAAAGAAAATTTAGTGCCTAATTTAATTGAGGAATTGGAAGTAGAAGGTATAGATGACATTATAATGGAGAGATTGTATTATTTGGCATTTAAATTCTTTTGGAAAGATATGTATTATGTAAATGGAGATCTTTGTCATAGAAGAGAAATAGCAATGAACATTACTGTAAAGCGTGAAGAAGAGTTAGCTTGTTGTTTTGAAACAATGTTGACAAATGCTTTAAAGGAATTTTTACCAACGACTCAACAATGTAGTATTGCAAAGTGCTCACAACTAATCAAAGACCTGTCGAAAAAGATTGTCAATTTTAATTTGAATGTTGCAATTCCTGAGCCAGCTATTAGCATATTAGAAGCCATTCCTGGCACTACAGTCCAGTTAGATCAGCATAGATGTGTTGGTTTCAAATCAGGGTCTGTAGTGAAGAAGCTTGTAAGACCTGGCCTTATAACTTCAATGGGATATGTTCATAATTTTGCAGAGGTACTTGCTGAGTGAGTCGCAAATAGAATATTGTGTTCAACTTAATAAACTTCTAATGTTATATGACAGCGATTGTAAAAAGAACTTTCTGATCCTCTCCAACAAATCTGAATTACTGTAATCGATCGCAAAATTCTATGAAAGGAATAGAATTTTAGAAGTGGAATTTCTGGTGGGTTGACGTGAATAACCATTACAACAGATCAGAAAGCTATGAGCACAAACGATTTAAAAGAGAGAAATTGAACACAAACAACAATAGCAGAAACACAATACCACCACAGTTGCAGCATGTTTTTTAGTCCACCCTGCACGACAATTGAGCAAATTCCCTGTTTTTCTGGTATAACTTTGACTGCAAAGTTTAATGACACTGTTTTGTTGTGCTGGCTTGTAAATTGATACACAACCTTCACTATTTAAAAAAATGATCCAAAGTGTCTCTATTGTGCAACTGTCTGCGCGCTCTCCGTTTTTATACACTGCTCCATGCTTGTCTATGTGCATTCTGTTTCAGAATCCTTTCAGGGAATTTTACAATCGGCAATAGTAAGCAGAATTCTTAATAGGACTTTTACTTAGTGTTAAAAAAGAAATCTAAGTAGAAATTAGAAGAGAGTTTTTTTAATAATCTTGACAATAAATTAAAAATCAAACAATGGGAGTAGTACCTAACAACAATAGAAGGATTGTTATAGCAATTGATTTTGGAACTGCCCGCTCTGGTTATTCCTTTAATGTCATCGGTGAAAAGTCCCACACCCAAGTGTCATCAGCATGGCCACTAAATCAACCAATGAATTACTGTAAAACTTTGACTCAAACTTTGTATCTGTTGCCCAAAGGACTGAGTGATAAACCTAGACCGCTGTATTTCGGTTTTGAGGCCCTACACAAATACAATGAACTAAGTCAAGAAGAGATTTCGAATTATGCACTAGCAAGTTTCTTCAAGTTAAGTCTGACAAGTGAGTTTCATACAGATGAATTAAGCGGCTTCGTGTTCAAGACAATGCAGTTAATTGTAGACTACCTTACTTATTTATATGCTGAAATCGCAGAAAAATTGGTGTTTATTCTTGGATATCTACCTAATGAGCAAGATATTCAGTGGTGCCTCACCGTACCGGCAATATGGAACGACAATCAAAAGAACATGATGAGGGAAGCGTCTTACAGAGCAGGATTAATTAGCTCTACAAATGTTCCTGGTGAGAATTTCATGCTTATTTTAGAACCAGAGGCAGCTGCAGCGTATTGTTTAGACTCAATAAGCAAAACACATAACGCGTTAAACGAGCATCAATCTTTTTTAGTTGTTGACTGTGGTGGTGGAACAGTTGATTTAACCTCACATGAGATCAAAGATGGTAGGTTGAAGGAAATTATACCAGGAGATGGAGGATTCTGTGGATCTCATTTCTTAGACAACGCATTCTGGGATGTCATTGCCCTACATAGCTCAAGAGAAGCTGTTAATGACTTCAAGTTGAAGAATGCTCGTGCCGTCACGAAGATAAACATGGAGTGGGAGAACACAAAATGTTATATAAAGAGTTTGAACAATAATGTGAGCATACCGCTTAGAGATGAAGCTATAGAGATTTTCCAAATCTTACCAACAAGCAGCGCACTTGTTGACTCAAGATTTGGAATGTATCGCATAAAGTTGACTCAAGCTGAGCTGACATACATCTTCGAACAAATCTTGAAACAGATCATAGAATTAATAGAAACTCAATTTAGCAGATTACGTCAACAACAACATAAACCGTATGACTTTATTTTTATAGTTGGTGGTCTCGGAGGTTGCTCAATTATTAAGGATACCATAAATGCTGAGTTTGGAACTAGAAGCAAAATTCAAACTGTACTTGAACCAGGCGAAGCTGTCGTGAAAGGCGCAAACTTCTTGGGATTAGATTCTTCCTTGATTTGTGCTCGAAAGATGAGATCCACATATGGCATGGAGGCGATGACACTTTTTAATGACAGCATCCACTCAATTGATAGAAAAATAGCTATAGAGGGGAAAAGTTATTGCAGAAAGGCATTCGATAAGTTAGTGGAGAGAAAACAAGAAGTAGACGCAGTTCATTATGTAGAGAGAAGATACAAAGTTCAGTCAGCGGATCAAAAATTCATGTCACTTGATCTTTATATATCAAATGACATTAACCCTATTTATGTCGACCAGAATGGAGTTCACAAATTGGGTCAAGTAGTTATTGACATGAGCGATTTGAGAGGAGGATCTAAAAGAAGCGTTAATGTTAAGATATATTTTGGAAATAGCGACATTAGAATTGAAGCTGTCCAGTCTAATGATCACATGAAAGTGTACAACGCGGTGTTCTCATTCGACACTGGGGTACTTGAACAATATAACGCCCCAGTTATTGCAACTATAAATAAGTATCATATCATTTTCGTAAATGACCGCTCTGGTTCAATGGAACACCGCGATGTTGCTCCAACCATCGAATATATACGTACAACTCACCCTAATCGATTGGGATCTCTATATGAGGCTTGTGCATCATTTTTGGATCGTAGACGGGGATCCAATGATATAGTGTCTTGTATCGCATACAATCATGTTGCTGAAATTATATTCTGTCAACAACCAGTAGAAAGCGATGTTGTTAAAGAGTTTATGCTACCGTATGCACCTTATGGAGACACTAGTTATGACTGCGCACTTGAACGATTAGGTGAATTAGTGGCGACTACTCCGAACGATTACACTCCAATTGTGCTCTTTATGTCAGATGGTGTTTGCTCTAATACAAACTTCGATATTCTTCAAGAATTGATGAATCAACATGCAAAGTAAGTTAGTACATTATTTATAGACTTAACTTTTCGTTAGACTTGTTGTTCATTGTGTTCTTTTAAATAGTACCGACTTCTTTGGTGACATGTATGAAATAGCTAAAATTGGAAAAGGAAAGGTTCACAAATCTAATCTGGAGATAGAAGAATTGAAGCAAGTCTATGTTAATCTCGCAGGTATATTGGAAAAATAAATTTTGTTGCTATCATCACTTTTGTTGCATAATCTTGATTTTTACCCAACAAGAGAAATCAGCACATCACACCCCTAATGTATGAAAATGAACGCTCCGTCTCAACTACATTATACACAACTAATTATGTTGAGGAGATTTTGCACTCCTCTGATGTGAACGAAAGTTTCGTTGGTGATTCTATTTAGGGGTATTATTGGTTGTGGCCGGTAATTCGATAGGACCGGTTAACAAATCACGAGCGAGACGAGTCATAACCATTGGATGAGTGCCTTGGCTGTGGTTTGTTTTGGAATGTGTTATTGTTTCCGTTTCTTTTTTGATAATCTACTGTAACAACAATATCACAAACAGTCACATAACCGCTGTGTTTAAACAGGTATGTGCTCCGAAATCGCTTTTATGACATGACCTTAAAACATTTACACAGTAATCTTTGGTTAAGAAGTACGATCTGATGCTCTCCAGAGAGATAAGTGCCTGTCGAACTATTTACGTAGCTTTTGTTGTGTTGCTGACATTGTATGCCAACAATAGCCAGGATAGATGTACTGGCCTGAACACCGACATACAGTTTAATAGTGGTGCTAATCGTAATTTGTTGATTGTTGCCGTTTGTTGCTGCTACAAGATCTCTTAATAAAAAAATCTGTAACAACATCATTAGGATTCGCAGGAGCTGTAGTAGTAATTGTTGCTGGTCGATTGCCTCTAGGTCAACGCATATGGCATCAAGAATCTGTGGATCTCTTAAGTGTGCCTGTATATAATGCATACAAAAAGATGAAAATTGGTCAAAGATGCTTACTTTTTTAAACTTCAGGTTAGAATGTTGCATAATATAATACAAATTGAGTTATGAATGCCAATCATAAATGTAATCACCATAGGGTAATTTAAAATCTATCTAAGTGTGAATAGAGAACCCTCCAAGCAACGTGCTCTGTTATTCTGTGTTCGGCAAAATTTTTTGTTTGTAAACTTTTTTCATTAAACAGTGGTAATGTGGCAATGTACGAGGTGGATCCTTCAGCATTGAAGGATATCAAAAACGAAATTTATGTAATTCACCAATTACAAACGAAGGTAGTCCGTTCGAGACCGAGTATCGAACCACCCAAAAAGAAAGGACGCCCAGTAATTAATGAAGGAGTCGAAAGAGAAGTACTTCTATATTCTAGATTAACGTCCGTTAATCAAAAAAACCAAGCACTCAACTCGTACATGAGTACAACAACCATTGATGAGATCAACAATCAGGTATAATTAATGTGACTGAGGGAGAATCAAAAACAGGAGCCGATAAGATCTTATACATTTTAGCAAGCGACATTGAAGCACTTTGATCAGTTCGAGAGGATTTGTCTGAAGACATCCAATAGGAAATCAAGAACAATAAGCCAACCCCTCAACGCCAGGCCGAGTTTGATAATTATATTGTGATTTATCAAGGGTGGCAATCAAGTGGGGATTGGACAGATACACAACTCACACAGCAAGAAGATCAATGGCTACATTTACGGCTGAGGATAGATTTGGAGCGGCAGAGATACAATCATAATTAAGACACAAGAATCAATTCACCGCACAAGCATATATCGATTCGAGCGAGAGTCAGAAAAAGTACTTCTAAGAAGTTAATCAATTCATTGGCAGCTGTTGGAGACTATTGTGAGTCAAAGGCTATCAAATTTAATAAAGAGCAGGAAACATCAAGCCTTGATAGCTCAGATACCAAGAGTTACTTATCGAGCTAGGCAGGTGATGGATATATTTTTAATAATTGTAACATCACATTTAAACAATAAACATGGGATAAGTTGTACTAGCCAACAGTTGGAAAGTGTTTCCCGTTATAAGGGTAGTGTCACCCACAGGGGTCAATAAAATCTTTCTCATAAAGCAAATGGATTTTCAATACATAAAAGGTAATGTCAAAATAATTGAAGCTTAATATTTACAACATCCACTATTTAGATTACTTATCGAAGTTCATTATAAGTTTTAAAATTGGAAAACAATAAAACAAAATGTCTAGTGGATGGATTGTACCTCAGCAAGGAATCAATAAAATCTTCTCTGTCGTAAGTATAATTTTAGAACTCTTTATAACAAACAAGGGAATTGACTTTGGTATGAGTGGGATTGGATTTTCAATGGTAAACTTTGATGATCCATCTAACAAAGTGTATACCCATGCGTGGTCAAAAGGGGCATCTAAAACTAAGAGTGTTTTGCTATTCCAATCCAGTACAACAAGTTATAACCGTGTTGTCAAGTATGGAACAGAGGCTTATGAATTTGTTTTGGATAACGATGATCTTCAGATTTTAAATAAATATGAGATGCTGAATAGTTTCAAATTGAAGCTATTAGAAGAAGATGATACTATTTTAACGCCTACTGGAAGATCTACTACCGCCAGCGAACTTGTAACTCTCTTATTAAAAGAAGTGAGAGGTGTAATTGAACAGAAACTGCAAATGATCAAGCCTGGTATTATGGCTAATGACATTCGTTGGGTTTTTACAGTTCCTGTTGTGTGGAACGAAAGAGCAAAGTATCGAATGAGAAAAGCGATTTTCGACGCAAATTTTATTGACTTTATAGACGCTGACGAAGACCATTTAATGATGGTTTATGAGCCTGAAGCTGCAGCTGTTTACTGCATTCATAGTATCAGTTCTAGTGTATCTCAGGCAAACTCATCAAATCCTTTTGCTAGTATTCCAAAACTTCCAGAGGGTAGCACTATAATGATTATTGACGCCGGAGCGGGAACTGTAGATATTACTTGTCATAAAATTGTAAATGGTCTTTTAAAAGAGCGAACCATACGCAATGGTGAAAAGATTGGTTCAGAGGCGTTGGATCAATTATTTTGGGAGACATTAGACATCGAGTTTGGCGGCAACATTATTGCAAACTTTAAGTCACAGCACCCTTTAGATGCTCTCAGGTTAGAAGAAGAATGGGTGCATCAAAAAAGAACAATTACTTCTCTTAAAAAACCTATTAACATTCAATTACCACCTCCTCTCGTGCAAAGAGTCTTGATGCATAAAGGAGATACCTACAAAAAAATCAGCACCTATGGAGTGTTCAAATTGAGACCAGAGCGACTTGAATCAATCTTCAAGCCTGTTTTCACCAAACTATTAAATTTGATTGAAGAGCAGAAATCTCAAGTTGAAAGCCAACCAGGATTTCAAAAAATTGATTTTACATTTTTAGTAGGTGGATTCGGATCAAGCGAAGCATTGAAAAGTGCAGTAGAAGAACATTTCACGAATCGACTTGGAAAATTGGTGTTCCCATTATCACCCTCTGAAGCTATTATGGAAGGTGCCGCTTTGCTCGGCCTGAACAATGACCTGATCCATGTTCGCAGATCTAATATGACCTATGGTATTGAAACTACAAGATCCACTTCTTTAGGAGAGATTGAAGGGGCGAAAATTGAATTGATACGTGGAGACCTACAATATGTCGGTGTGTTCGACAGATTTGTAGCCAAAGGACAGGAAGCTTACCAGAGTCGACCTATTGTCAAAAAATATGCTATAACAGATCCTAACCAGGAGGAGCTCAATATTATTTTATACGCATCTCCAAAAAAGAATCTTCAATTAGTGAATAGTGCTGAATCATTGAAGCTCGGAAATGGAATAAGAATCAAATTTCCTAAAGGTACAGGGAGTAGAGAAGTAACGGTCTCATTTTATTTTGGGAGAGGTGAGTTGAAAGTTGTAGCTCAAGGACCAACGGGTGACATTCTTGAGCTTTCAGCACCATTTAGCGCAAGATAAGAATGCTTTTATAAAAAACTATTTCTCAAATCTCTACCTTAATTTTTTGAGTAGATTCTGTAATTTATTCAATTTTTTCATTGCCGTCAAAATAAAAATCTCCGTTACCGGGACTCGAACCCGGGTCTAGCGGGTGAAAGCCGCTCATCCTAACCACCTAGACTATAACGGAATCGTATTAAAACATAGATGTTTAGATAGAGTATTTTTATTGAGAATTGTCGATATAGTGTTGTTTTTAAAGATCTCTTGGAGAACAATTTTAAGAGTGCAGTTTTTATATATATTAATGTGCTATACTCTGTGTGTGAGAAGAAGTTATTATAGTTCACACAACCCAACAATGATACAACTACATAAGATATTTCAAACGACCGGTGGAATAACATGCAAAAGAATAAGATCCCTCAATGTACTCAGCACTAGATACCAGTTAAGAAAGATGAAATGGGGAGATTCTCATCCACTTAATACACACTCTCAAGATTCCGCCGACATGGTCACCGTACCGAAACATGGTTCGCGTTCTACAACTGCCGGAAACACCTGGACAGTAATAGAATTCACTCCACAAGGTAATGTAAAGCTAGTCGAATTTATGCGGTCAGACTTGTATACTAAATTCGGACTACAAGGTAGGGACGTTCGCGTTCTTATTAGTAATATGAACTACCCTACGGTTCTAGCGAGACAAAAATGCATCATTGCTGACATTAAAAACATCAGTGGAATCATAGCAGGAGATCGTTTTCTTTTAATAAGGACAGAAAATTCAGATCCTGCATTTGTCAAACTAGTCCAAAGTGAGCTCAAATATCACCACATGGGTAGAGAGGGAATCAGACCACTGGTCGAGGGTGCGGATGGCAGGATGGCGGGTGAACATTCCTTTGTTCTTCCTTTTGAGTTCATCATTCTGGAGTGCATTCTACATCGCATCTGCAGCGATTTAAAAAAAGAACTAGAGCAGTACAAAAAGGAAGTTAACGACATTATATCTTCTCCATCTCTGGGATCATCCGAGCAAATTTTATTCGATATTATGAAGAAGAGACAAGAGTTGAACAGATTCACTACATTTGTAAGGGAGCTACACGAATCAATAGAAAATCTTTTACAGTCTGACGAAGACATGGCCAGCATGTACTTGAGCGAGAAAATGCTGTACGGAAAGAGCAGAGAAGTAAATAAGCATGAGGAGGTCGAAATGTTATTGGAGAATTACTACACTCAACTGGAAGACATTTTGAATAGAATTGAAGAACTCAAAAGTGACATTCAATCCACCCAAGAGTTTATAGAAATATGTTTGGATAGCATACGTAACAGAATGATTCAGTTGGAATTGAGGTTGAGTATAGCAAGTTTATCCCTTACCTCTGGTACGTTAGTTGCTGGTTTGTTCGGAATGAATTTGATGTCTCACTTGGAAAACAACCCGTTTGCTTGTAAGTTTAGTTTTTTCCAATCTTGTAACCCATGTAGTTTATTACATGACTTTTGGAATTTTATCATTTGCCGGCGGAATGTTTATAATAACATTGTTACGTGCGAGGAAGCATGGTATATTCGACTTTAAATACGTTTCTGCTTTAAAGAGGAAATTAACAAACCACAATGAAAGGAAGGATCAATTAAAATCTAATGGAATACCCAAACAAGATTAAAGTGTGAGAAATTTAACTTGCTAAAAGATTGAGAAGGTCGGCAACTAACAAATAAAGATGCAATTGCTATGTTTATTTCGTAATTAATGGCTTTAAGATTATCCGGGTAATCAATAATTTCATCATTATCCTGTCTATAATTATATTGACAAAGATTACAAAAACTACACAAGAAAGATGCCACCAAAGCCAAAGAAGAGCACCACTCCTGGTATCATGAGTTGGCTTATAAAAAAGCCTAAAGGTAAGCGAAAATACTTATACAAATTTAACTTTTGTAGAAGGAGATAGTTCGTAAGAACATTTACTTGATTTAATTATTGATTAAATTTATAGAAAAACAACACCAAAAACACCAGAAAAGGAAGAGGAAGATGTCTCACAAAGGACTAGATCGAAAACAACTTCTCCAGCAAAACCAAAGTCACCCGCAAAGTCGCCACTGAGAACAACGCTGTCACCTGCGAAATCACCATCGAAGACAAGCAGTTCTGCTCCGATCTCGCGCAAAAGAAAAGTTGAAGAGAGCAGCGAGGAGGAACCGGAGGAGAAGAAACCAGAGCCCAAAAGGAGAAAATTAGAACTCACAAAAAAATCCCCCACTCCAACTAAAAAGCCCACCAAAAAGTCTATCAAACAAGAATCGTCCGATTCAGACTCAGAGTCTGAAGTTGAATTACCAGCGAAACGAATGAGGACTAGATCCAGAATTGTGGATGACTCTGAAAGTGAGGAAGACATCACAACCAAGAAACAGAAAAAAGTCACACCCAAAAAGGAGGCCTTTAAACAAGACGAAGATGAAGATATTGTTGTGAAGACAACTAACAAACGAAAAACACCAGAAAAGGACACTGTTAAAAAGAACGCATCAAATGATCAGCCAAAGACGCCTGAGAAAAAAACCATCGCAACAAAAAAAGAGGATGCAATGGATGAAGACGACATCGAAGTTGTGGAAGTCAAGTCGCCTAAAAAGACACCCGAGAAAAACAAGACGCCAGAAAAGAAGATTGTGTTTGAGGATACAGAATCTGAACAAGAGATGATTTCATCCCCAAAAAGGAAAACTCCGGAAAAGAAGACAACAACAAAAAAAGAGTCAACGAAGAAGGAAGAGAAGGAAGAGGAAGCCAAACCCAAAAAAAGACCATTCTTTAACAAACAAGCCCATGCAGTTAGAGAGGTGGCACTTAATCCAGGATCAAAAGAGATTCCTGTCGGTAAACCTAATTGCCTTAAGGTAAATGATAACTATAATCCAAAATTAACCATGAATAGGGAATGGTATTCGTCATCACAGGTAATCTTGATTCTTTATCAAGACCAGAGATGGATGACTTAATCAAGCAATATGGTGGATTGATCAGAACAGCAGTTAGCAGCAAAACAACTTATTTAGTTCTTGGTGCCGATCCCGCAGCAAGTAAATTAGAAACCGCCAAAAAGCATAAAACAAAGAAAACTGATGAGGATGGTGTACTAAAACTGATTCGTGACTCGGCACCACAACAACCAAAAGTCAACCAGCCATCTCCACAAAAACAACCAGTCGTAGACACCAAAGAACTAATAGAACAATTGTCGAAACAATCACCAGAAAAGAAGGCAGCGTCCAAAACCAACGCGCTCAAACCCGCTCACATCTCACAAGCAGTCAACAATCAATTATGGGTGGATCAATTCGCACCCACCAAGAGTTCAGAAATATTAGGAAACACGACGCAAGTAAAAGAGTTACGAGAGTGGCTGACCAATTGGCAATCCAAATACGAAGCAAGTACCAAGACTGATGCGAAACAAAAAAAATCAGATCAATTCAAAAGAGCAGTCATGATTAGCGGAGTCCCAGGAATAGGAAAAACAACATCGAGTAAAGTGGTCGCTAAAGAATGTGGCTTCGACGATGTGATTGAAATGAACGCCTCCGACGCAAGAAACAAAAAGTCACTCAGGGAACACGTACAGGACCTAACCGACAATACAAGTCTAAAGGAATTCTTCACGGTCGACAAGAAGAAGATGAAAAGCAACAGGACCGTTCTAATCATGGATGAGGTGGATGGAATGTCGGGTGGAGATCGCGGAGGTGTCGCCGAATTAATCAGCATGATCAAGAATACGAAAATACCAATCATATGTATTTGCAACGATCGCAGCAAACAAAGTTTAAAAACATTACTTACCTATACATTGGAGTTGAAGTTCACAAGACCCAACAAGGACACCATATCCAAGAGGCTGATGGAAATTTGTAGAAAGATGAAAATGAGCATAGACCAACAGGCCGTTACATTATTGGTGGAGTCTCTTCACAATGACATTAGGAGCGTCGTCAATAATTTACAATTATTGAACAGTCAACATGAAAACAAGAAGATTGATTACATGACCGCAAAATCAGAGTATGTGCTTTCGTTCACACCGTTACTAACCTTTTCGTAGAAACATACAGAAATCGGACTCTCAAACAAGTATTTTCGGAGTCACGCAGGACCTACTACAAAAAACAACATACGACGTGAAAGACGCTTTGGATCTCTATCACTTTGATTCCATGCTGGTCCCTCTGTTTATCGCAGAAAATTACATATCCATCACTCCCAGTCACGTCGAACGCAATTCACAACAAGTAACAATTACATCCCATTCACATTCTAAACATTTTCACACAGCACATTGACACGTTATCAAAAGCATCGGAGAGCATTAGCTTAGGCGATACCATTTCCAAAAAAATCTTCAAGGATCAAAATTGGAATTTGATGCCAGATGTCGCCTATTCAGGAGTAGCAAGACCATCCATGCTCATGAGAGGAAAAAGAGAAGCACTTCGTGGAGCTTACGATCACTATTACAGCTTCCCGTCCTCGCTGAGCAAGGGCAGCACCACCACAAAGAACTATAACGTTCTGAGAGGCGTGCAAAAGAGCAGCGTTTATACTTCCTCGTTATCCAACAACGACATGTTGGACTATTTACCACTGTTGAGAGATTCCATGATGGCGCCTCTCATCGACGATAAAAAAGAAGGCATACAAGATGCCATAGAGGCTATGGATGAGTACGGAGTCACGCGTGATGATTTGGAAGCGATCGATGAGTTGTGTACGTTTAAAGGTAAATTGGGAGAAGAGAGATTCAAGAGCGTCGACACTGTCGTGAAAACTGCATTTACTCGTTCGTTTAATGCTAGACACAAGGCGATCAATAAGGGCAAGATGAGCAAGAAGGCACAAGAGGAGAACCATGATGGTTTGAACGAGGATGAAATTCAAATTGTCGCCGAGGATCAGGTGGACAAAGAAGATGAAGTGGCCAAGGAATTGGCGTTGAAATCTGCAATTAAGAATATGAAGAATTTTGAAATCAAGCAAAAGAAAGCAGAGGCTCCGAAAAAGAGAGCTGCTGCTAAGCCAAAGAAGGAGGCGACCAAGAAGAAGGCTACATCAAAAAAGATTTCATTGAAAAAATAAATGAGTCGTTAGTGAATATGTATGTCTTTATTAATGGATGAAGAGAGTTGATCCCTTGGGTAGAACATTTAAAAGCTCTTTGGTCAACACGTCACCTGTCAAAGTTGTGATTGATTTTGGTTTGACTTTAAATTTTTGAAAAACTAAATCTAATAGCTCTTTTTCGTCACGTCCGTACATGACAATCGGCTTTTGCTTGCCACGATACGATAGCAAGATTAGATGCGACTTTTCTTCCAGACCATTTTGTTTGACAAGACCTTCAATACTATATATCTTCTCCTCAGGTATTACGAGTTCATCCAAGTTATTTTCTAGTGCTTCATGTTGAGCATGTACGAATTCTGTCAAGTCCTGAATTAGTACAATGTCGTCACCATTAATGAAACCTTGCACATTTTTTAGACCAAGTTGAACTGCTTTTCTAAGGGGGTGCCTATCACCAGAAGGGTAATGGTCTGGATCCCTATAAAGTCATTTAAATTTGAAATTTTCAAATTACCACTGTATGCGAACAGTTCCCTTTTCAGAATCAGGCATTCTCAAGTACTTATTAAAACTTTCTAACTTTAACCATATTCCTAATATATGATCTTGGTTCTTCTTCCTTGCCCAATTCGATCTAAACATCATCCATAGGAAGTTTGTTTTAATCCACGTCATCCTTGTAGAACTCCAATCAGGTCCATTCAGCTTTTGGATTTGTACTGCATAATCAGCAATTTTTTTGTTGTAAGCTTGATACACTAGTATCGCCTCTTCGTTATACTGGGCCATAATATGCCTTCCTGATGCTGGCCATAATTCTCTCTGAAGCAGATATCTTTCAGTTTTGAGCTCCCTGTTCATTTCAGTGTTCATATGTGAACATGTCTACGAACTCAACACCAGAACTAGATCATTACAACTTTCAAATATTGTGTTTTAATTCAATACATTTAATCATCATGATCTTCGTCTTGCACCCCCTCATCACATGAACTTTGAACCGCAAATAAATCTTCATCCTGTTCCTCTATTGGTGGATTTTCTTCGTCAATCTTCTTCATCATCAAACTCAACTCCATCTCCGCAAACAAGGCCACCTGTTGGGACACAAAATACATGTTTGGATAAGCCCTCCCAGGTGCTTCCCGTGCAACACTCCTCACAATCATATCACCAAAACCATAAAATATAACGTCACGACTACAAGTCATGGAACGATTTTTATTATTTAAAGGATATTTAATTTCTTGACCGGTACTGACAGCATAACAACTTTCAAGCCTAAAGTAATGTTTAATTTCACTCAAAACATTCGTGTCAAATTCCGAAAAGTCAGTGTTCTCTAACGAAGGCTCTAAATGTATATTTGATGTTCTTACGGCGCTAATGGGAGTCTCTTCGGGTTCCGTTTGTGTAGGGGAGGCAACGTCCGGTATGGATCTCCGATTAAGTAATGCCAATGGTGCTACGTAACTCATTCTTCTCTCAGGTTGTGTCGGTGCCACCGGCTCCTCTTCCTCCTCCTCAATGTGCTCGACGGCTTGTTCCTCTTCTTCTTCGTCTTGGTTCTTCAACGGATCCATTTCGACTTGAGTTTCCGTGTCAATTTGAAAGTAACGATTAGAAGCTTGTTGCTGTTGTTCGGATGACATCATTCGTGATAAATACTTGTAAGCTAATGATGTGTCGTCTCCACAAAGGTTGCCGCCGATAACCAAACATGCTTTTGATTTGTTTAGTTTGTATTGCTGTTCTGCGGGTATGGTATCTAGTCGTGTCATGAGAGCATGTGCTTGAAGGGCTTGTATGAGGCGCAAGGAAAGTACATCTTCATCTTCAGGCGAATGAACGTCTTCGTGATGGGATGATGTCTCCATACATGGATTAACCATCAAGGTTGCGCATAAAAGTTTAATTTCCTCATAGTCGACATCAACGCTTCCCTTGACCGTATAAGTCTTCATGTATTGTATCATGTCCTTTGACTCCTTAAATTCCAACTCCATAATCATTCCCACCACTTTGTGTCCATGCTTTTTAATGTGCGAATGACAAGAGTCTCTTGTGGTTGCGCTGATGAGCTTTGATTGAAACAATTGATCCACGCTTGACTTGATGCATTCGTCAGATAACTTTATCACCCAGTCCTTAACCCTATTAAATCGTGAACGTCTATATAAAATGGCACAACCAAACTTGCTTTGATCTGAATAGTCAATTGTTGCTTCCATGTCTTCTGATGGAGCCTTTTGTTGCTGTTGGGCTTTGAATAGACCACTGTACCCAATCTTTGATAGATCAAGATACCAACGGTCATACTCTCTGGCATTAACTCTTTGTAGGCACATGAGGTCAGCATTGTAGGATACTAATTCTCTGTAAAGGACCTTGCGTCTATACACCTCAGTTGTAACAAAAGAAGGACATCTTGGTAGAGTGTTGACATATTGTGGGGAATTCTTGTCTGTTTTTGCCTTGATGATTCGAAGAACATCATCTCCAAACAAGTCATAAGAAAGGACCTTGAACCGACAATTAATTCTTTTTTGATGATAAGAGAGACTATATTGCACTCTATCGTGTGATAAGGGTGGGTAATGCATTCTCTTTGCTTTCACTAGAATTTTATTTTTAACCCACTTCCGTGCGGGCGTTTTTTCTGGCAAAGGTATGGCCGCTCTCATTAAGACTTCCTTACGTACAATGTGACTTGACGCTGTTACCCCATGCTGGTTTGTTTTGTGGTTGCCTATTAGAACTACCGAAAAGCGTAATTTGTGGTGCACATCATCGTTAGTGGGTGTATAGTTTGCACCTTGTGATATTAAGACCGGTATACGTGATTTTATACTCTGTACGTCGATTGAAATGTTGGACCCAGAGGAGGCACCACCCGCTAGCACTAGATCGGTGGTGGAATCAGCATTTGACGATGTAACTCCTAAAGCTGGCATACGATGCCATTCAAATATACACGCACCCATTCTTGTAACTTCTATCGAGGGCACAATCTCTATTCCAACAATTGGTGTATTGTTTTCTAATTCAATCAATATATCTTCTGTGACTGTGTTTTCTTCATCGCCGTTGCTGCCAGAGTACTCGTTCCCCATGCCATGCAAACGCTGGTGGTTTGGGGTTACAACCAACTTTTCAAATTACAAAGACCATTTCATTAATATGGCCTTTTTAGATCTGGAAGCTAAAAATACTGCGTCAAAATTATCGCTCCCTTGTCAAGAACACGGCAAAGTACCAATTACATGCATTAACAAAGATCTTTTATTGATATTTTCTCTTTTGCTTTATAAAACTAAACACATGCCATCCTAATAATACAACAGACGCACAAAAACAACAAACGCTCTGCACAATAACTCTCGTTTGGGTGGCTTGATTGTAGTCAGAGTTAGATTCAGTCAAGCCGAATGAAAACTTTGCTATTCCATTACCAAGATACATTCCGGAGAACACCACGCCAGTGGCGGTGGCTGCCTTGCTACTCCCACCAAGCATCTGAGATTGATATCTCAATGTGGTCATACTACACATTCTAACAATAATACACAAAAAACCGCAAGTGATGAGGCCTCCAATAGAATCGGCCATAAAGGCACCTGCAGAGATACCCGCATAAATGAACAAACTAACAGAACCAAGTGAAGACACACTCATAAAACGTTGACGCTCTCTAATAACCAAATTTATTAACAAGACGCAAACCATGCAAGAAATCGCAGGTGCGCATGTAATTAAAAGTAGTGCTACAGTACTAACTCCGCTTCCGAAGCCAATGTCAAATTTTTCAATCAAGTTCGAGATGAAATTAGTGTACCAGGACTCTGTTCCTATTCCGACAAATAAAAATGCAAAACTGAAAACGTAAAGCTCTGGTTCACTCAGTGCCTGTCTGAAACTCAATCTGTCTAATTGCATGGGGTCTTCGAAAGGAAAGTGCTTGTCGATTTGATCAACCGACTCGTGGTGTCCATAATGTATGTGTTCGTGATGATGGTCATCATGTGACTGCTTGTGAGATGAGTCCGATTGTGGTGGATGTTCGTGATTGTCTTTTGCTTGATCTACCGTCTCTTCTTGTGTGTCCAATTCGCTATCTTCGTACTGACGTAGTGAGTCAGAATCAATTCCTGCAACTAGTAACATATCGCGTTCCCATCTGTCTTGTTGTGCTCTAAGACGGAGTGTATAGTAATTATAATCACTGCTTGGACTCCATTCCTTGCTGATTAAAGTAGCGCAAACTGCTGCGACGCATAAAAATGCTGAACTTGCAAATAACATGACAGTTGGACCTGAAGTGTTGTATTTTGTGAATACGTATACGTTGATGACGTAGGCCATGAACCACTGCCAGGATTGAAAAACGTTTAAAAGTCCAGAGATGGTGGCTCTTTCGTGCTTATCATGGTACCAGGCGGAGCAGATTTTACCTTGCACTAATTCAACAACGGTGTTTACATACGTACTAATAAGATGAGAGATGTAGAGCAGAGGTGCCACAGAACCTGTATCAACCACATTTGTATCGTCCCCACTCTTTGGCGCTGGAACTCCTTCTCCTGAACCACCACCAGCGAGAATGGACAGCAAGGCATGAGCTGCATCCGAAGAGCCTGACTCTTTTGGAAGTAAAGTTAAGGCGAGAACGCTTCCCATGATGACATTAATTAGGGCGTGTGTGAACATTCCAAAAATTAAAATGTATTTTCCATTACGCGTAACTTTCTCAAACCTGTCAATTAGCATTCCGTTGATCACCATAAACAAAGGCTTTATCATAAAAGCACATCCCACCATGATGATAAGAGTATTCTTATTTACTCCCATGGTATACAAAGTCTCTTTGTCTTGCGTGCCTAGGATGGTAAGACATGCAGTATTCATGCTTTCAACAGCGGAGCACATTCCTATCAACATCCAATTCAATGTCCGCTTCCACGTGTAGTTGTAGGATAACCTAATCGGTGTTGTTGGTCTGTACAGATCGAATAAGCCATATATAACAAGAGCTAGTATAATAACCACCAATAACACGCTGCCACTGAGAGAGTCGAATGTAAAAAAGTCCATCCATGAGGACAGAACATCCATGATTGCTCTCTGTCACTTTACAACAAAATTGAAAATTGTGACATTTTCAATCCAAACAATACCAAAACAGATCGCACCGATTTATAATCTCATTCTTATTGGATATTCAGGTAAAAAGAATTTAGAACAAGCTTAATAAAGGGCTTGGAGGAATGTCAATGATTATAAGAATTAGTAAATTGTTGGAAAGAACACAAAGAAATAAACACACAGATGTATCCAAGATTGTTTGTATTAAATAGTGAAATTGAGTTTTATGGAGTATGAGTCAAAGTGCCTGACCAGGGCTATATTATCTTATCGCAAGTTTGTAGATATGATCATTTATTAATCTTGGTTGTACTGATTGCTCTGTCCTCCACTTCTAGGAATTTTGCAGTCAGTCACTGCAATAATATTTCATTTGATCCTTTTCTTTATTGCAATAAGATCCTTCTCAAACTCTTTATAAATTTCTTTCCAACCACGATGTTCTCCATAAGTAAAAAGTTGGCTTAATTTGTTTATTTGCCCTGAGTTGATCATAATTTTTAGTTCACTCTCTTCAGGATACAATATTCTTTGGAACATTAATATGAGTCTTCCTGACTTGATTTGCCTAATTCGGTTGAAATTGAATTTGGATTCTGTGAGATCAGGCTTTTTGATTAACTCAGCCTCAAAGACGATAGCATGGAGGACGCAACGCAACCATTTTAAAGTTTTAGTTTTGATTGTTAGACTATTGAACTCAGCAAAATTTGAACGGGCAACTTTTTCATCTTTTACATCAACCTTGATTACCGGTGTATCTGGACTCTCGAACTTGACGATCGAGTTTATAAAATCCTTCATGTCCGTGTGCTTGTATGCATAGATGGCTGCTACTGGAGCATCTTTTTCGTACCCTGGATTCTTGGACGCTTGCTTGTGTTCCCGTGCTTTATCTTGCGCATTGTTTAGATTAATATGATTGTTATGCATTTGTTCGCTTGACAACAAGTAATAAATGGTTCCGTCCAACGATTCCACCACGACGTCACGGAAATCTTCAATGATGTAATCAAGTTTGATGCGCTTAGGCCCATCTTCGTTTTCTTCACCTTTGTCTTCGCGGCTTCTCTTTAAAGAACAAGAAGTAACAGATTCTTGTGATTTTTCCTCTATGTATCCTAACAAATCCACAGTGTTGTCTTCGATATCGCTGCTTTGTGAATGCTCGTCATCTGAAAAGCCTTGGTTTAAGTCTATAATCATACTCGTGCCTAATGTTTATTTATTTTCCTGCAACCCATGTACCTTTTGGGAAAAGTGTTACTTTTTCTACACGCAAGAAAAATCTCGTTTTTTGAGCTTTGGCAATCAATTTGTAAAAAGGAGAGAACGGCGCGTTGATATAAGCAAGAGGACAGGAAAGACAGGGACAGCGGCAGAAGAAGCTCGGTATTGACTTAACAGCCTAATAGAATGCAACAAAGAAAAAAATACCCAAATACAAAAAAAGAGATTTCCAATTGCATCAGTATGTAGCAGGATACATTTCATTAACACTAAACCAACAACTGGTGAAAAATAATT
Source organism: Acrasis kona (assembly GCA_026419775.2). Lineage (NCBI taxonomy): Eukaryota > Heterolobosea > Eutetramitea > Acrasida > Acrasidae > Acrasis > Acrasis kona. Next base: position 35,901 of record JAOPGA020000191.1, read on the forward strand.
TAAACAACCCTCTACTATCTGGTTCAGAAATTTAATTTCCGGGTGAGAAATAACCTATTCGCGATTTAAATCTCGATACCTTATCATCAAAGAGACCGTTCGCAAGTTCGTTAGCATGTGTTAGTTATGGTTAGTTGGTAAAATTATGATTCAAGAAGAAATTAAATGTTATCCAAAATGGATAACAACGATTAGGCCAAGCCTGCATACTAATCCTATAAAGTGTCGGTATTGAACCGCTTTCCAATCGAGAAGCGAGATAAGATGTGCTTTATTCAGTCTCAAGATACATCCCATCATTAGCCGTTGAAAAGGTCGTCGTTTTTGAGGGTAGGATTTACGCATGGGTTCATATCAATGCTCGTGTGTAAAAATAAAACTCCGTCCTAAAGGTTTAGCCACGCTGCCGTATAATATGTATACATTATTATAAAAAAATGCATGTAGTCAGTCCTCAACCAAATTTAACTCCCCTGGTCTACCGCCACATCTTCCATAGATTTAAGACAATATTTTTACTAAACTTATATCTAGCATCGTGCTCAAAGTATTTGGAGACTCGCCATCAAATCTACATAATTAATTTCGTTACAATTTCATTTTGTAAAATGACTTCAAGGGTCTTGATACAAAGAGTTCAGAAGGCTTCTTTGCTGATAGTGAGTTTGTAGCAACTATTAATCTAAAATTGATAGAATAACGTTGATCAATGGAGCAATATAAACGAAGGAGTTATAATTTTTGTGTCTTTCTTGAAAGGGGCTACTATTGAACAAATTCCAGACATTGGTAATTAAGATTTACGAACAAACAACGTTCAACCTTGAAGTGCAGAATCTATTCCAGATCAAGTGTTACAAACAGGGATTGAGTTTGACCGACGCCTCCTGTGATATAATGATTGTTCCACAAGCAAGTTTAGGCGGAAAACCAAAACAGAAATCAGTCCAGTACGTACTCCCAACTTAATCATTTGCTGACTCGATCAGATTTCACAACCTTGTGGATAAGAGCCAAGCAGAGCCAATATACCTCTCTTTTTGCGATCACGTGAAATCCAAAACAAAGTGTAATTAATCCATTCAGTCGACGATTAAATTAACCCAACAGCAACGTTCGTTCAAGGAACTTATGGAAACAACCAAGGACTTAAAATAGAATCGGATGGCCCTTATACACATTTCTTTGAGTTATAAACAATCATGATCATTTAAAATAAAGTTTTATTCATCCACTTTTTCTTTGACTGCTCTCAAAAATTGCTTGTTGAATTTGGGCCGACATTACTTGCGAGTATGATTGCTGAGTATGGGCTACAGAGTGTAGATTTTTAGTTGGACACCCCACAAGTGGTTTGGACCCAGGATTTGTTTTACGCATTCTCCGCTTTACTGTTCCATTTGATATTCCCACATCCACCTCTATGCTGGTAATCTTGAAGTCACTACTGACGGCATCATAATACTCACTAAATTTCGAGACCATGCCATCTGTAGAGTTGTTTATCTTACAAAATGTATATTTGATGTTGTTTTGTACAAGCCACTCCATGTATCCCTTCCCAATATTTCCGTCTGCATCAATTTCCGAATGGTTATCGATTTCACCATTACTATAGAGTTTTCCGTGTCCAGGGGCATCTGCAAAATGCATTAGAAGCCTTGTTGTATTCTTCCAGCTTATGTTTTTTACTAACTCCAATCCACCCAAAACATCTTCACAGGTATCTGCACCACCCATTGCCCTCACACCTGACAAATGGTTTTTAAACACATCAACATCTTCTGTAAAGTCTAAAACACTGTTAATTGAATCGAAATCTCTATATCCAACAAAAGCATAACGAATACTGGCATCGTTGTAGTTTTGCCTGACATCATCAATGATAGATTTGGTCTTCTCCTTGCATATGTTGATGCAGGAAGACATTGATCCTGTGCAGTCCATAATAATAGCGCAGTCTACTTTTGACATTTTTTGGTATGTTTGTTCAGCTTCGAAAATTTCTTTTTTATTTGAGAACAAAGGGAGAACTTCGTGCTAAGTTCGTATGAACTTGCTAGTAAAAGGATCCACTGTAATGTCAGGAATAAATATCTTAGAATTGATCGTGTACTAGTGTTTATGCGACTATTCTTTTATTTCATTCCTCTTTTTCTACTTCATCTTCTACTCTTCTTCCCTCTCTTTGCGTAGTATACCCATTACAGCGTCATTAGTCTTCTTGTACAATGGGGGATTAGCAAATAAATATTCAGTTTTCGGTGCACAAATAGTGATTGTTGATGTGATCTTGCAGTATTATATATAATATATTACAATATCCAAACCTTCATGCAATTCAACATAATATGGAAGAGATGAAAGAGCACTGTTAGCATAGAAGAGTTTTTAAGAAACCTTAGTCAGCAAGAATCACTTAATTTCTCTATAAACGGGTACATGAATTGAAGTGGATATGGATGGTATTACGAACCTTAAACAAAGATCAGAACAGCAATTAACACCAACGCAACGATATGTACAAAAGTATAGAGTTCTCTAATTACGGAAGTATGCATTTCAAATCTATATATGATTGTAATCTAATTTGGAATTAATTAAGTTATCTCGTACCTCACCGCGCCTAGACGCTGGCGTCCTGTTTAACAGAAAGCAGATTATTACCCTCCACTCTAAATGTGGATTAAGACCTGTGGTTTCCCTGCAGGTCCTTGGTACTGCCAGGCTCAAAGGCTTCCCAGCATCAAGGTGTGTATAGCCAGGATTTAGAATGGACATCACCAAATCCACCTGACTGGAACTCTATCAAGTCCCTATGGTAATCTTTCTGACACCTCTAAGTTGAAAATTAGTTAAATTTAATATATGTTCGGATAGATCAGTGGTTTTTAAATTCATCCTCACAGATCATAAGTCTTACACACTTAGGGTCCTGGGTTCAATCCCCAGTTCGAACACTTTTTATAATTGAACTTCTTTCAGAAGTAGATGGACCTTCGCACAATGTTATTGCTGTTTGAAACCCAACTCATCCCGCAAACCCAACTCCAACACCTCAACTCTCGACGCTCTCAGTGCAAACTTTTACTTATTGGTACAATTGAAGCAACGTCACTTCATCCCCTGCCTTCTCCAGTATCAACGCATCTCGTGTTTCCAAACCATTCACTACTGTCTCTATTCAGACCATAATGGAAGTAACAACTCCACCAGGGGATGAATAAGGCTGGTCAATTTGCTTAAGGTGGCACTTGGGTGTATTTATAATATCAATTTCGGAATTGGAAGGGTGTGTAAATATTGTTACAAAATAAAAAATATAGCGTTAATGTTTATTATGTACATTACACTAATTCTTCTTTGTGTTGGGGTGTAGAGAGGACAGATCAGTAAATAATGTCAGTTTCCAGAAGTTAGGCATTTGTTGTAATGGTGCACGCTGGAGGCCGTAAATGTAATAATGTCGCATGGCTGCATGTCGATAACCGCATCAAGATCTTCAAGAACAAGTTCTCCTCCCGTGTACTCCCCAAATGGAATAATGGCACAATGTCCAAAACGTGGGTCCCCCTTGTCTAAATGTGATTCTGGTGATATATTATAATTAACAGCACAGCATGTTTAATCCTAGGTTAAAAAGCTCTTTGTTTTCTGTTAACCACCATTTTACGTGTCGACTCTTTGAATCGTTTGATAAAAAAGGAGCCTTGGCACTTTTCCTCCATGTCCCAAAATGATGAACGCGTTTAGTTCCACGTGAGCCTTTTTCTACTGGTGGGGTGTAGCTTCTGTAATAATACACGCACTTGAATCTTCTTTCCTTTTCAACTTCCTTGCCCTCCTCCGTCCATATAATTGAGTGTCTCTGTTTCTMAMAAAGTTGACTTGCAAATTAGAATCGACTGTCGATTCTAATTTATTTTACACACCACCCAAGTGCCACCTTAATGCGAGTAACAGGAAAATTTCTCTTTTGCATGGGGTAAGCTTGGAGCAAAATTCTGCTGTCGACACCTCTGAGGACCAAGTTTTGAGGACGGCTAACATTGATCTCATTCAAAAATCCATCAACAAAAGTGTGGCAATTGACGTTATGGTCCCATTCAATTTCACCCTTTGACCCAGCATTGGTAAAATTCTCCCAAAATGACTCTACAAGAGATTCAAAATACATCAAATAGGAACATTTTTCATTATTTTCATGAACACTTGCAGCATCCTTTAGAATCTCTTCACTGATTTTCCCACATTCATAAATGTAGGCCTTTCTACCTGGTACCACCTCTCTTATCAAGTTAAATAAAGTAGTAGATATTATCAAACTTACTAGTTTGGTCAAATGGTTGAACTAATCAGTGGGGATATCTTTTCAGTCGAAATAGAATTCGTTGTAAATGGATAACTCAACAAGCATGTAAATCATCCACCAAACACTGATTCCGAACATTTGCGGCCAAAATTTAACAATCATAATTCCAAATCATACATGTAATCATGAAAAAATATGTTGGATGTGCTGCTCGTGAAATTTAGCAGAATGTAGTTCTTTTTCTTTGAAATTCTATTTGAATGTTTTATTCCAAAGCTGATGGTGAAGATTAAATTATATCCAGGGTGCCATGCAGGTGTTTCATCTGAGATGTCTAAATCTGTTAAAAGTTGTTAACCATTTTGTTGTTTGTTTTGTGTCCGATGGTTGTTGAATTCATTAGTCAATGATTTGTTGTCGTGCTGACATTAAATTCGCGTAACGTGTGGGTCATACCAAAACCAGATTCTTGTAACATTGTAAACATTTGTAAGCTTTTTGAAGATGCATCACAGAATTGATGTTCACATGCCGAACACCTAAATTTACCTGACTATAAATTGATTGAGTTTATTTTGAATGAGTATAAAATAGCAACAATGTCAGGAGAGCAACAGAACGATATTGAAGTGTGGAAGTTTAAGAATCAAATGATGCAGCTGAAATCTTTGAATGGAGATGGAACTTCTGTGATTTCTCTATTGATCCAACCCAACACTCAAGTGGCACAGGTAGTATCCATTATGAATGACAAATTGAGCTCCACTGGCCGCATCAAGTCGTGTATTTAACCGTCAATCTGTCCAAACCGCCATGTCCACAGTCATTAGTAGGCTAAAGCTATTCAGGACTACCCCTACAAATGGGTTGGCAGTCTTCTGTGGACTAGTAAACGACGACAATGACCAAGGAAGAAAAAAGATGAAGAAGGTCATTGTCGTTGTTGAGCCCATATATTCAATCAAACACGACCTATACCATTGTGACAGCAAATTTCACGTAGAACCACTACTTGATCAACTAGAAGAACATACCCGTGGTGATTCTTATGGATTTATCATCCTAACCGGCTCTGGAACTCTATACGCAACCATACAAGGCGACACACCAAAGATATTACATTCCTTTTCAGAGGAATTGCCAAAGAAGCACAACAAGGGAGGCCAAAGCCAATCGCGTTTCGCAAGAAATAGACAAATTGCCATCAAACATTACCTGAGTCAGATCGGAGAGAAGGCAACCAAGAACTTTATTGACGAAGGAACCAACCTCCCTGCCGTGAAGGGCATCTTTATTGCAGGGGCTGCCAATCTCAAAGATGAGTTTTTTAATGGAAATTATTTGGACGAGCGCATCAAAAAGATTACTTTGAAGGTCATCACTGTGTGTTATGGCGGAGAAATTGGTTTGAGAGAGGCCGTAGAGCAAGTGGCACCTATTCTACAAAATGTGAAACATTTACAAGAAAAAAAGATTGTTTGTGAATTTATGGACCATGTTTGTAATAATGAAAATCTTGCTGTTTTTGGTGTTAATCATGTTGTGCAGGCCCTAGAAGCAGGAGTGGTCAAAACTCTTGTTGTTAACGAAAACGTTGATGCTTTGAGAGCGACTTTTACAGATTGTGATGGTGGACTCACCACTCACTTCATGTCAAGATCAGAATTTGATAAGAGGTTACAAGGCGGTTCTAATCTTGTGGAACAAACACCAGCGCTGGAATGGATCGTTGAACAATATCAGAAAAAAGTTTATACTAATGTTGAGTTGAGTATTGTGAGCGACAAAACTTCTGAGGGGAGCCAACTTTTAAATGGATTTGGAGGAATGGGTGCAATATTGAGATACAAGATGACATTTGAGGACGAATGCTTTTATCAATCAGACAGTGAAGACGACTTGTCAGATTTCATCTAAACAATAAAAATACTTCCTTTCGGGCATTTCTATTTGTTTTTCTACTTTTGCTTTATTATTACAAAAATGAAGTTTTTCATCGATACATACGTAGTGTTTGGATAGAAATAGAGACAATATATTATCAAAAAGTGAGTACGACGATGATTTCGTCATCCCATCATGATGGTAACGTCGCAAAGGATGTGGTCTTTCTGTTTTTGAAATAGAGGGGTGTATCCACCAACATCACTACCTATTTGGTACACCCTAATAACACCTTGATGAAATCTGTGATTGATATATGCCAACTCACACATTCCTGTTTCTTCGGTGCTCTCGACAACAAACAACCTTTTATACTTGGGATCAACCATAACTCTCTTGACATGATATGAAAAGGGGCAATCTTCCGTAACATCGTTCATATCCTTATCAAAAAAACGTACACTATAATTGCTGGTAATGTCCAACTCTTCAGAAAGAGGAGTCAATACTGCAAAATAGCCACATCCTACTTCAACAGCAGTAGAGTTTGGAGGTAAGTTTATTGTGTTTTGTTGACGTAATGTTTTTAAATCAATTGTTACACAGCTTTTATTTGAAAAGCAGCCTTTAGCTCCCAGCAGCGTATTACCATCTATAAGACAAAAGCCATAAAAATTATAAAATTCAGTGCCATACAACCAACCAGACTCTAAGAGGCTATTATTACCTAATGAGTCATATGCAGGCAATACTATAGAGTTACGAAGGGAAATACACTCACCATCCCTTTTTTTGATGGCCTGAAGAGGATGAAGAAGAGAGAAATGATAACTACCACTGGAGTTACTCATAATTGCCATGTTGCCAAATGTCACTGGGTACAAGTTACATGTAGATAAATCACTAACAAAAAAAGAGCTTAGTTTAACGCCGGCTCTCCAGTCATAAATAAAATAGTTATGTACCTGTGGGACGTCTTCGATGACCTCATAGGCAGCAGCAAACCGGTTGTGAGGTAGGGGCACAGCCCACCTTATATTTTTTATACCTTCTCCAGGATGAGGAAAGTAGGCGAGCTTTTTAGATGTAATCACATTAACGATTTGAATGTCACCACAGAGGTATGAGACCTCTTGGTTATTATAAAATGAGTATTTCTGTAGTTCCAATCTATAGTAATTATACGTGTCATATTCGCAGAGTGCAACGTGCTCCTCATCAAATACGCATAGTAAGTAATCGTCTGGATTTATTTTGTATCTAGAGAATTGATGAGATTGTCACAACAAAAACTTTTACCCTGTACCCTTCTCTTTCCAATTGTTGATTTTAACTTTCGGACTGTCTAAATAAATTTTTAATTGTTCTGCATGGTGCTTTAACTCGTCTTCAAAATCCTCTTGCGTAGTGCCCATTCCGTTTTGTAGAGCATTGAATGAAGTTGACCATCCACTAAACCTTAAAGTTTGTTAGCTGAACTCTAACGAATCTAGAGACGAACATAAGAAATTTATGAGTAAAGAATTTTAACTATAAGTAACTATAACTACGAGGCAAGATTAGAAAAGAAGTTCTACCGAATTTTCATGTGCCAAATTTGTTCGCTTATGAGAACGGATCAAGAAGACTATACGACAACAAATTTCATTCTGCTTAAATTTCAAGAAACAAATTTATTCAGGCTTGTTACAGTTCCAATATAAACTGTAGCCGGCTTTGTTCTTGGTTAGTTTGTGGTAATCTTGACGGTAATTGGGTACATAATACGACTCATCCTTCTGTCCTTTGTTTGTGAACACTTTGTGTAGAGAGGTAAGAATACTACCGTCCTGTGAGGTAGAAATGCGGTGTAGGTACTCGCTATCTTGAAGTCTAAATCCGTATGGTCTAACTATGTACTCTTCCTTTCGTGGGTGCTTCAAGATTGAATAGACCGCACCCAATTCATTTTGATTGTCCAAGTATATAACAGAATCAGAGACACCCATTCCATTAATTCTGGAGCAGAAGGTTTCAGGAAGCTTGTTAAGTCCTAAAGCTGGCTTGGCTGTTATGGGTTCGTTGTATTTATCGCCTGATGAGCAAGAGACTGATTGGATTTGTGCTTTAGTCAAAGGAACACTGTAACCTGCCTCATTTGTTGTGACCACCATCTCTGCGCCGCTGTCTGCATTTCTCCAAGTAATAACTCTCACTTTTGTGTAGTTTGACCCCTCAACGTAATGAGTGAAAAAGTAGGAACCATCGAACTTGTGGCCATATACTACGGTTTTGTTGTTAATACTGCCTTGATAGCCCATAGCTTCTCCTGCCTGTGTTCCACCGCCTTTTTCGACAATGTAGGTGTTCCTCTCGTCTCCATTAACAATGAAACAGAACTTTTGAGCGTTGCAAATTGCAATTAGAGCTAGTAGTGCGAACAGTGTGTACTTCATGTTTTTCAATTTATTCTTAGGGTGACCTTCTTCCTCCTTTTATTTACCGGATGCGCTGAAACTTCGGTATTAATATAAAAACCGAAATATAATAAGAAGAATCTATAGATGAATTAGGGCGACTGGAGAATAACAGGAAAATATTAATCTTCCGTTTAAAATCTTACAACGAGAACTTGTGAATAATGGGTCAAAACCCTGCAACTCTAGCATTGGTATATTCGTATGAAACTGTATGTTGTAATGGGAAACGAAGTTGTGTCAACCTTCATTGTCTGCAGTGATATCACAGTAGTATAGTATCATATAGAGATACCCAACACTGCGTACTGGTGGGAACAATCCACTTCAGTTATAGCTATTCTATTGTAATATAGTATAACAATAATTATTTTTATACCATTTTACAGTGAAAGAAGCTTTCTTATGACGGTACCCATACAAAAAACTAGGACCTCAATTTTTTAATCACGGTAAGAATGTCGTACGCAGATAATTATGCGAAAAAATATTTTATGTTTTAAAAAAATATCCCACGTTCTGTACTGCAATAAAAAATAATGCACAAACGCCAATCTTTTTGTTAAGGTGATCCTCTAATTCCGTAAACTTCTTGATTGAGCAATATGTACCCTTTAGTCTTGGTCCCAAGCACTTTATTTTAAGTTTTAACCCAGTAGGAGTGCGATTACATTTTCCTCTATGAGTACCATTTGATAAGTCTATCTTGTCCATTTACATTTTCCATCAGTTACCAATCAGATTCATCAAACAAGAGAAGTGATGGTAGGATTGTGTTGGAGAGGTCTGGAATTCTGCATTTGTCCACTCTCTGGTGCAAAATGCCAACCATGGAGGTTGGAGAAATGTTCAACCATGAAACACCTCCAGTGCACAGAGAAGAATAGAATTACGACAAAGAGGCATAAAAGCCACTCTTCCCCTAAAAAGAAGTTGCACAAGTTTAATCCCTCAAATCTCCAGAAGCCTGCAGAGAATTTAAGGATATAAATTCTTGGATAAAAACTGGACATCGAGCGAATAATAATTGTATTTAAGCGAAATGAGGTAATATACAGTTTCCTTCAACCTTCTCAATTATGTAATGATGTATTACGATTGTTTCAAAGCGCTCAGCCGTTCTCGACTGACACATCATCTATGCTTGTCAATGGTGATTGCCATGATTCTGTCAAATCGATATCCCAATCATCTGCTTACAATTTAAAAGTCCAATAATAATTCATTGAACATTCAACCAAGTCGGTGATTGTTCTCCCTCGCAGTTCTGAACAAGAAGACAACCATTGTTTTTTCACTAAATTTTTTAAAAGAAGAACAGCCTCAAGGAATAATGACACCTAGCCATATTGATGATCTCGAAAGTAAACTAAATCAGGTACGCGCCCCTGAGAACAGGGAATGGACGTTTGAACGTCTAACACACAATAAAGAGAGCAGAATCTGCATTGATAGCGTACATTTAGAGATAAAGACAAGAACAGATGCCGCTACGAGCATCCTGCCGGATAAACTGTACTCCTCCTTAAAGTACCAGTTCACACACAACGTCAAAATAAAGTCAGAGGTAGAATCGTCAACCATTGACGACCAAGATATGCTATGCTGTAACATCAAAGTTGTTGACCCTGATACTGGTAAGGAGATACTTAAAAACGATAAGCCCATGATCGCGGGTAGGTCAACTAGTATCATGCTGGCACGTGTAATTGGTGACAACAACTATAAGTGCAGGGTCAAACTTCAATTCAATGATTGTTCGTATCATTATAAGAAAATGTTCTTTGCTATTAGGTGTGAATATTTCTTACCCAGGGATGCTAACCAACTTCTAGGCGTAGCCATTAGTGCTCCATTTCAAGTGTTCGCACGACGCACAAACCGAAAATCACCAAAATTAACTGGAACAAAGAGAAGTCATGCCACAGACTTTGATGAGTGCTTGGATGATGAACTTGACGAGCCTTGTAGCAAACACATCAAAACAACACAACAATCTCCAGAACTGAAGGCATACTTGCGTGCATTTACAGAATTGATGGAATACAAGAACATTTTAGAACAGCAGGAGAAGAGACAAGCCATTGAGGTTTCGTTGAACAAATTAGAATTGTGTGACCAGAGTCCGAATCAAATCCGTGACATGTTTGATATGGCGAGTGACTGGCCTCAAAACAATTACTTGTTGGAAAGAAGTTATTCTCCATCCGATTCTGACACCAGCAGCAGCACGAGTTCACTTTCGGAGGAACAAGGCTCATTTGAAGGTGATGTTAACTGGGATACATTTATGACATTTGGACAAGACTTGGAGTCTAGTTCATATTCAACTGCAATCTTGTCTTGAGCCACAAAAGAGTGATGTGTGTCGGAGGTCATTGGAGTGATGAGAGATTGTTGTTATTGTACAGTGGATAATAAACAGAATTTTAGTGTTGATAACATTGGTTGCTAAAACTTTTTTGCTGGTTTGATTGGAAGTGATGTGCGTCTTATCTTTGTAACAGCAACATGTGTAAAAAACAATGATGGACGCAACCACTCATACACAGAACAAATAAATAAATAAACATTATACAAAAGAACATTTTCATTTTACTGTACACATCTACGCCCACATCTTACGCGGTCGTAGTGCCAGTGTTCTCTTCCATTGGAGTATCCTCAACCTGTAACGCCCGACTTGTTGGTGCAGGTTTTGTATTCCTTAGTCTCTCCTTCTCCAAGAGTGTTTCCAAGCTTTGAATCTTCTTCTGTCCATCCGTAACAGTTACATGCATGTGCTCCTTCAATTGATTAACCACCATTCTGTAATGATTGACTTGACCAACAAGTTGCAAGTCTCTTTCCGATAATGCTTGTTTCAACATCTTTACTTCATTCACATTCTTGGTCTCCTTATCAGCGAGTTGTTGTATTAGTAATTCATTCATAAATCGTAGCTCTTGAGCCTCTTGTGTGCTCTTGAGAGTGCTTCTGCGGAGGAAGGCATCTGATTGTTCTTGTCTTTTAAGATCGTTTCTTAGTTCTGTGACTTCATCGAGTAGACTTTCGTTACTTTCCTCTAACTTTTTCAACTTTTGTATGAGGGAACTGTTAGTGGTCTTTAGTGTGGAATTCGTCTTTTCTAGTACATTTTTCTCCTGCTTGTAAGACTCCACGTCTGTGTTTGAAGCGCCATAAAGTGTTGAGAAGTATGTTATGTTGCCCTCGGCGAGTTCAATCTTCTTGCCAAGATTGGTAATTGTATTCAATTGTATCTCCAAGTTCTGGTTCTGTTGCATAATTATTGTCTCTAGTTCTGTGATCTTTTGTGCTTGTTCCTGGAGCTTTGTTTGTTGCTCAAGAAGTATGTTGGTAGAATCGCTTGTTGGGTTTGTGACTGGTGTGGCATCTTGGAATATGGTGAACTTTTGCTTGCTAATCTTTTGAGATTGTTTTGTGACAGGTACAACGTCGCTGATCTTCCTCTTCTTTCCAACCTGGATTGTTTGGGACCAGACTCCTTTGTTCTCCTTGTGTGGTGTTCCAGCTGATTTACTTCTGCTGTTCAAAGATTTGCTTGCCTTCAAAGAAGCCATGTTGAGTACATTCTCGTTCCCGTGCACATTAACGATGCCCAAAGGATGTCTGTTCATTTTGAAAGTATCTTAATTTTAACGGATTGTCAACGGCGGCTTTTAATTCGATGCTTTGTAAGAATCAACTGCCAAAAAAAAAATTGTCAATCATGAGATTGATGAGCCTGTTGGGTTGAGTTCATATAATTGAACTATTTATAAAGTTACAATGATAAATTTAACATAAGATGTCCAGCAAGGCAAAGAAGGCTACTGATGTCGATGGCTTCACGAAAGTACATCAAAAAAGCAAAAAGATGTTCTTCGCGCAACAAAAATTCTTGGAGAAGAAAGAGGAGGACGAATTAGATATGAAGTTGAAAGCATTGGGCCTTAGAAGGAAGCCACTTCCCAAAGATGGATCTTGCCTGTTTAGAGCCTGCGCTGAACAATTATTCCATACGCAGTACTACCACCAAACAGTGCGCAGTAAATGTGTCGACTACCTCCATGAAAATAAACCCTTCTTTGAGCACTATGTTGTCGAAATGCCCTTCAAAGACTACTGCAAATGGATGAGACACGAAAATAGATGGGGCAGTCAGATCGAGCTAGAATGCATCGCACAAAAATTCAGATGTAACATTCTTGTTTATTCTGTTAGGGGTATCGAGGCCGAGCACAGCTACAGCGGTAGCGAAAAGGTCCAAGCGCACCTAAGGTTATGTTTTCTTCACGGAAACCATTACGATGCAGTGTACGATGAAAAATTCTTCGACTCTGCCGCCTTTTGTCAAGAAATTGTATATAATGATATATTGAACAAGGGGTTGGGCATAGACATACCTTTGATAGCTAACGTTAGTAATGCTTGGAACATTGACACTGCGATAGCGAACAAAGGTATTTTCCGGAACGTCGAACACGAGTCGTGGCAGGACGAAGTCAAGTTGAGGCAGGAAAGAGACAACCAGTTGGCCATGTCACTAAACCAAACAAAAAAAAAGAAAAGGAACTCAACGTTGGGAGCAGCCAACAATTCCCTACTTTGAAGAAGGTTACCTCGCCGGTCGCAAGCGTACAAGAGCCGGTGGAAGCTGGTGTTGTCGAAGAGAAGGATCCAGAATCAAACGATACCAGTCAACCAGCTCCTGTATGGTCAAAACCTGTTGACTGGGCAACAAAGTTTTCGGAACCACCACCTGTGGAAGAGATTGTTCAAGAGGAAGCCAACCAAGATCAATTATCCGCACAACAAAAAGAAGATAAAGAACATCAATATAATTACCAGTACGCAGATGTCCAACAAACGCATGATTTAACTGTCAACATTAAACCAACCGTAGATCGTGAAGAGCAGAACAAGGCTAATAAAAAGAAAAAGACCAACAAAAAGACAGAAAAGAAGAAGGATGCGAAGCAAACGCAGAACACCACACAAGCAGCACCTTCTACTAACGTCACATCTCCGACCACTCAACAAAGTGTCACATCTACAGTCGCGCAACAAACAACTCCCGCACCAACATCAGCATGGGGAACCAAAAAGGAATGGATACCATCAACACCTGCACCCGTCCAGGAACAAACACCACCAGCAGTCACAAACGAACCAATTGTCCAAAACGAAAAGAAGCCGCCACGCAAACTTAAAAAGAAGGACATAGACCAACAATTAAAAAATGATGAGGAATTGGCCAAAAAGCTTGCAGAACAACTTTCAGAAGATGAGAAGCCAAAAGAAGAACAGGACGAGTGGCATTCGGTACAAAAGAAGGAGATGCCAAAAAGGCCCAATCCACCAAAGTATCGTCACAAAGCACGGTTTTAATAAATATTGCATTTGAAATAATAATTAATTAATAGTTTCTACATGTTTTTGTTAGTAGTCGTCTGAGTTCAGCATAATGTCTAAAAATTCCTTTTCGCTGATCATTCCATCTTGGTCTTTGTCAAATTCGTCTATCATTGCTTGGAGTTCGTCCTCACTCATGGTCTCTCCAATTTCTCTTGCTATCTTCTTTAAATTTTTGAGGGAGATTTTACCTGTTTTATCCTCGTCAAACAAACTAAATGCTTTTCTGATTTCTTCTACTGGGTCCCTCTCTGATAGTTTCTTTGTCACTATTAAAGTTGAGTTGAAAACTAACGTTGGTAACTTACTAACATCCAAAAAATCTGATTTGGAAACTTGTCCACTCTCCTCGTTATCATAACTCTTCATCAATGATACAACCTCTTCTTTTTTAACCTCAAATCCTAAAGCTCTCATGGCTACCTTCATCTCGTGTGCGTCAATGAATCCATTTTTATCTTGGTCAAACAAATCAAAGGCTTCAGTGATCTCTTGTCTTTGTTCATCGTTAAGCTGGAAGGATGCTTGCTTCTTTGATCTGATTCCTCTATTTTGTACACTTGGATAGCTGTATTTGCTCATTTTTAAAGTGATACAGTTGGAGAGGCCGCGCAATTTATTATCAACTTCGACATTAGCTTGGCTCAATTTTTAGTTGACATAGCTGAATATTCAGCGTAAACTTTGAATGTCGACTTGGTCAAGACCATCAAGCGCAGGTGCTAGGAGACCTCCTTCACCTGCGAGACCCATTCAGCCTACGCGCGGTACAGTAACCTACACTCAAAACCTGCCAAAGAAGAAGAGAAGCGGTACTCCGACGAAAGCGTATGGAGATATAATTGGCCACACAAAGTTCAATTATGAAGATAGAAGCAAAACACAACGAAAATTGTCAGAAACACAAAGTATAAACGCTGAGAGTAAAATTGTTCCTGAAAAGATTCATCTTATTCGTCCACCAAATACAAGAGCATCCAATAGTTCAAGTGGGGATGTTATAATCAATCCTCCTTTAAATAGTGATTTTAGTCGGAAACGCTCCGTGACGACATCATCCAGTAATCTCGATCTCCTTCACTACGACACTTCAAGTAAAGGTAGTCCAGACTCTGCAAGGAGCCGTCCACAGAAGTTTAACTCGAATCTGGACCTACTCTCATACAACTCTGACCGTACATACAGCAACAACAATAGTCCCAGCAATTACAACAAAGCAAGACCACCATCTCCAATGCGCTCGAGAGAGGGTTTAGGATGTCGGAGTGCTTTGGACTTTACTGCACCCGAAGCTACAGAAACGAGAGTTAAACCAACCAATAGACCCACACTAGGCCGTTCATCATCTATAAGTGATGTGTTTCAGTGGTCATAAAATAAATAATGTAACATTTTAGAAAATTGTATTTTACACATATACAAATTTATTCAAGAAACTCAATCTCATCAAAGTCGTCAAAAGTAATGTCCTCGTCGTCAAAAGCAACGTCCTCGTCATCAAAAGTAATGTCCTCGTCATCAATTAAAATTTCAATCTCATCTTCCGGAACGTTTGGATTCTCGCTTGTCTTCTCATCGTCAAAGTCATCAATGTCATCAAAGTTGTCTCCAATCCCAATGTCTCCTTCAATTATGACGTTATCCGTAGCTTGTGGATTATTAACGTCTTCATCGTTGTCTCCAATCCCAACGTCTGCTTCAACCGTGTCGTTATCCGTAGCTTGTGGTTTGGAAACTGCTTCGTCTTCATCATCCATTTCGGCTTGATCTCTCACATTCAGGTCACAACTATCATCACCTAAATCAAGTTTTCCTTTTTTGTATTTGGTCAAGATGTCGCTTATTGGGTGTCTAGGATTAATGAGACCAATAAACGGAACAACATTTCCCATAAAGGCATCACGGTGGTGTCCATGATCTGCATAAAAGTCGTGGTCAAGACAGTTAAGCAGTTGAGATGACTTGGAGCTCTTTTCAATCTCGACGGAACGTATTTTCGGTGCTGTGATGGATTGAAAGCGGCTCCTTAAAGTGTTATTTTTATTATGGTGTTGATAACCTTTATTTGAAATTAAAAAGGAATACAAATAAAATCTTCTGTCATTGACGTCTTCGCCCGGCTGTGCGAACGTGTCAGCCATGCTCATGCTATCACTACATTTCTATTTATTGTAATAAAAATATTTTTCACAACATACCTGTAGAGCGTCCATGTCTTCGCCCATAAAGTTTAAATAGTTCTGAAAGAGGTAGTTTACTTGCGCGTCCTCTTGCGCATGTATTTTATCCAGTACATCACGTTCCAAGTTTCTCTCAAGTGTCCCGTCAGGATTTCTCTTTCCATGCAAGACTCTACCTGTGGCATGAAACAAATCTATAAAAGTATCTCTACTGGTATCATCATCATCATCACATTCATCATCTTCGTCATCGTCAGACTTTTTAAACATTTTAGTAGACTTGACTTTTTTTGGCTTTGGCTGTTTATGAGGATTATTGTGGAAAGTATGTGAGAGGTTCATCTTACCTTGAAACTGGAAGGCAAACACACAAATTGAAGTTGTTGGATGGCATGTCTTAGATCACCATCTGCACTTGCACTAATCGCTTCAATGATGGAGCGGGATACTAAACTGATTTTATTTAAACTTTTTTCTTTTTCATACACATTAGTTAATATCTTTTTAATACATGCCGTCGTCATTGGGTTGATGTCAATCTTGGTGACCTGATGTGAGTTGACGAAACCTTTTGGATAGTTGGCCCAAATGTCCGCATGAACGGTACTAGATTTAAAAGTATGATGGATGATTATGAGTGGACTTCTAGCGGCGTTGTGGCGGGTGAGAAAATGTGTCAGAATGTCATGTCTTTCATTGTGCTGTGCTGACTTTGGTTTCGCAAATGGTAGCTCATCAATTACAACAAAAGTTTGGTTTGATCTTGGTGCTTCTTTTGATGTTAAGGAAAGTAACGAGTATCTAGTGGCTTGAGACATGAACTCCCTGAAATGACTCATTCTGGATTGATAGCCCTTGTTCTACGAAAAGATTAAAAATCATTAAAAATAAAAAATTTACTCTTTCACCCCACTCGTCACTTTGAACATCGTGTTGGTATTTGATGACATTGTAATTTTGAAGCAGTACATCGATCATGGTGGCTTTACCGGCGCCTGGTGGTCCAACTAACAAGAGTATTTGACCATCATTGTTACCTTGTACACTAGCGTTGATCCATGCGGAGACAGCTTTTACTTTGTTTTGATGAACTTTAATGTCTTGCCCCAATCGTGGGGAGTACTTGTTGCACCAAAGCTTGTTATCTGTTGGGTTTGTTTTGGTTTGTTTGTTTTTTTGCTTCGGTGTTGTTTTTGTTTTTCGTTTAACTAGAGGTTTGTTTCGAGAGATTTCAGAAAAGTCATTAGGTGAATCATCGTCTACGACTATAAGTTCATTTTTCTATAAACATGTCATGATGAGAGCGTAGAAACTAATAACCTTGATAGGCGATTCATCATCGCTTTGAGTTAGTGCTTGTGATGATTGGCTACTGTGATTAAAGTCAATATCTGTATCTTGAGACGGACGGAGCTTTAGAGGCTTTTTTACAGCCTTCTTCTTCGGTTTTTTCTTTATATTTACTTCTATTTCTTCATCTGTATCACCTACGACTTTCCTTCTTGATGTGGGCTTTTTGTGCCATCCACTCATTGTTTCTACTTTGATGTGGAACTCAACCAACACGATCTTACAACAAGTAGAGCAAAGATAATATTTCGAACGTTTTTTACTTTTACTTCAATACTGGCTTGTATTATCTTGAAAATAATTCACTAAAGAACTCAACAATGATGTCTACTATTACAAAAGTCTTCTCAACTAAAAAAACTGTTAGAAAGTTAAAAAAGCGGCAATCACAATTTGATGAGTGAGGACGACGGTTCTGACATTGAGGAAGTCAAAGATGCATCTGTTGAGGAGTCAGATATGTTCAAGCGTATTCTTAAGCAGCGTAAAAAAATACAGAGCATGAGACAGAAGCACAATCAACTACTCATGTTACACAATGCTGACATAAGTAACCAAATTGAAAATGTGATGTTAACTCTATGTAGACAAAGTAGCTTCTCCGTACCTCCAATTGAACTCCAACATTCTAAATGCCTTCGTACTTTCTCTTGAGGACAAAGATGTTCTACTTGAGGAGCAAGTGCCTGCACATTGTATACCCATCAGGGCAGATGTTAGAGAGTTTGATTGGGAGCAACTCGGATCGACAATTAAATTTGACTGCATCATGATGGATCCGCCGTGGCAACTTGCTTGTGCTAACCCTACTCGTGGTGTGGCCATCGGATACTCACAGCTTATGGATCAAGACATTAAAAACATGGGCATCAAGCATATTCAAGATCATGGTTTTCTATTTATTTGGGTCATTAATGCAAAATATAGCTTTGCTTTTGATCTATTTAAAGAATGGGGTTACGAATTTGTTGACGAGGTGTCATGGATCAAAAGGACGGTGAATAGAAGGCTGGCCAAATCACATGGTTATTACCTCCAACATGCAAAGGAAACTTGTCTTGTTGGTGTTAAAAAACGCAAGATTGATGGAGTGGAGCAGGAAATCGAATTCAACAAGGAGGTCAAGCTGAGCGACATTATTTTCAGTGAGAGGCGTGGACAGAGTCAAAAGCCAGAGGAGATTTATAAGCTTATTGAGCAGTTGGTACCCAATGGTAAATACTGTGAAGTGTTTGCAAGAAAGAATAATCTTCATGACTACTGGGTCTCTATTGGTAACGAATTGTGAATAAATTTGGAATCTGTTCAACAATAATTGATAAGTGCTATTCATTTGTTTTCAACATGTTTGCTTTGGTGACGCACGTAAATTGTTGTGTTCGTTGATCGATAATTACAAAATCAGTTGTTTTCATATGTTTTGAATACTAAAAAATGGCGACAAGAGAAAATACTTTGATTTTATTCGATGTTGATGGCACACTAACTGTACCGCGCTTAGCTGCTACTCAAGAAATGCACGATGTTCTAAAAGCTCTTCGTGACAAGGTAACAATTGGAATAGTGGGTGGAAGTGACCTTGTCAAACAAGTAGAACAGTTAGGAGCCTCAGTTTTGGCTGATTTCGACTTTGTTTTTGCCGAAAATGGATTGGCTGCTTATGAGAAAGGTCAATCCATCGGTGAGCAGAGTTTCAAGGATCACCTCGGTGAAGAAGCGCTTGGCGAGCTCATCGATTTTACATTGTCAGAATTCTCAAAAGTTAAACTTCCGAAGAAGCGTGGTACTTTTGTTGAGTATCGTAAGGGTATGCTCAACTTATGCCCAATAGGGAGAAGCTGTTCTCAAGACGAAAGGAGGGAATTCTTCGAGTACGATAAGATACACAAAATTCGTGAGGCATTGGTCGAAAAATTCACAGCCAAGTTTGGTTCATTCCAAACAGCAGATGGAAGACAAATCAATTTGAAGTTTTCGATCGGAGGAGAGATTAGTTTCGACGCATTCCCCGTTGGTTGGGACAAAACTTTCTGTCTTCAATACGTAGAGAAGCGATTCGAAAATATTTTATTCTTTGGGGATAAGACAGCAAAAGGTGGAAATGACTTTGAAATTTACAACGATCCAAGAGTGAAGGGTTATACTGTTGTCAGTTATCAAGACACCATCAGAATTTTAAAGGAATTATATAACGTTTAGATAAACATTTTATTCAGCTTTATCTTCCTCTATTTTATATTTCTTATGATTTGTCGTGCCCTTTCCTGCACGACCGTAATGTCAATCTCTATCCGATGCCAGGCTGTAATTACTCTCGTCACCTAGGGAAAATAGATCGTCTCGTTCTAAATTGTCCGACGGTATTGTGACATTCAATATACTGGAAGAATGACTTCTCCCTGATAATCGTGAAGTGAGTGCTTCGGCTTGACCCCCCTCTGTTTGAGAGAAGGAATACCCCTTGAAGTCTAGTGGCTGTAGTAAGGTCTTTTTAGAGCCTCTGTGACTGGCAAGAGGGGAATCATAGGGAGCGGTGACGTTAGCGTTGAGCCTCGTCCTCTCATCCTCTCTTGGACTCTCCACTGGTGATGGATTTCCAGGTAGAGACAAGTACACTCCAGGTTTTAATCTACGTTCTGGTGGCTTCAAATCTACAATCTCTGGACATATGTTTTTGAATGATTCCTCGTCAAACTTGACACCCTTCTTGCGTTGTGTATCCTGTATTACATGGTAAGGTAATCTGAGCCAATTCTTCACATATGGCAAATTAATCTTCACATTATGAACGACTGATTTGGTCAGTAGATCCTTGACAAGTGCAATCCCTATTGTAATTCCGCAGATAGCCCAGAACAAGGGATTACCGGCAGCGTTAAAGAACTCAAAGTAAGCATATTTTAGTTGACTAAAAAACTCAAACATTGAGGGGCTCAATGGGGCTTTACCGATCGGTAGCCACAAAACACTATATACATTTGCCACCACAAACCAAGACAGAATAGAGCCATACACAGAAAGGTAATTAAATACTGTCATACTGGCACTCTCCAATGCAACCTTTAGTGACACGACAGTAATAACGCTGGTATACACTATATAACTGAGATACGAAAACTCAGCAACAGCCCCATTGTACAAAGTAGATAAACTGTAATATGGAATAAAGAAGCAGCACACAGAATGCCAAGCACTCGTAAACAGCCAACCTACAAATACTCTTATATCAAAGTAATGTCCGCGTTGGCCGAGCGAGAACAATTGAGGAATGTTCATGCTGGCTTCAATACTAACGTCTCTATCAAAAAGGCCAAAAGCCATAATTGGTATGGACGTGAACACAATATTATACAAAGAAAGTAACAAACTATCATATACACTTGCCCCTGTGTATGCATTGTAGAAGACAAACCAGAATTGACAGAGTTGTAGAGTTAAATTTTTGTAGAAACTATAGCAAATCAAACGCGCTATACGTCTATAATTGTATCTTCCATGCACTAACAACAGTTTTTTCAAGTATCTGAACTGACCAATAGCGTAGTCACTGGCTCTTGCAGCCTGCAATCCCTCCTGTCCACTAATTCCTATTCCAATGTGTGCTGCTTGAATCATGCTGACGTCATTGGCACCATCACCAATAGAC
Source organism: Acrasis kona (assembly GCA_026419775.2). Lineage (NCBI taxonomy): Eukaryota > Heterolobosea > Eutetramitea > Acrasida > Acrasidae > Acrasis > Acrasis kona. The sequence goes on from JAOPGA020000191.1 coordinate 57,144, forward strand.
AGTGTAATCGCTCCATCAAGGTTATTTTTCACCAGCTTCACAACTAGAGCCTTCTGCAGAGGACTGACTCTGCAACAAATGACACTTTTACAATACATACACAATTTTAAGAAAGTAACTGCAAGCTTTTCTTCTCCAGGCAAGTCGACATCAACACCATCGTTGTTGTTACTTAGAGGAGTAACAGTAGGAGGGGATGGAAGCGGAGATTGAACATCTTCTTCTCCAGGTTCTTCAAGAGGACCAGATAAACCACTGGGAGAAGAACTGGTGTTTCGTTGCTGTATCTTTTCTTCCAATGTTGGTTCGTGAGAACTGACATCTTCATTACTCTGCAACACCAATTCCAAACTAGAACCGTCAATCACCACACCTATACCACTTTTATTTTCAATTAAACCTCTTTGGGCCAAATCTAACTTTTCACGAATTTCCTTCTTTAAGGAGGCCCTGTCGGAATCATTCAACACTATGATGCCCATGTTGTTGTCCAGCAATGCACAAGCGAAACCAATGTTAATGGCTGTTTCTTGCTTGTCTCCTGTTAGCACCCAAATCTTGATTCCTGCTCTTGCTAAATCAGAAATAGTGTCAGGGACGCCGTCTTGTAGTTTATCTTCTATGGCGCTGGCACCAATCAATGTCAAATTCTTTTCCACCTCTTCTGCAGCGGCAGCAACTGCTTCTTCTTTGTCGGTTAATGATGTATTTGCCTTATCAAACACATCCCTATTCCACTTGCCATATGCAATCGGATCCAATTCTACTTGAGCACATACCAAAGTCCTTAGCCCCTCCTCCGCGAACTTCCTCAAGTTTTCCTGTGTCGATTCGAGGTAAGGTTGACCAGGTTTCAGTAGTTTAAAAATGACATTATCGGCTCCTTTAGTCATTAGCAAGATACGTTGGTCCTGCGTTCTTACAATGACGCTCATTCTTTTTCTAGTGGAATTAAATTCGAGGACATTGAGCACTTCGTATGTCTCCGAAACACCATCTGCCTCGATGGTGCAACTTGTGGGTGTTCTATGTTTAAAAACAAAACCGAGGTCTGCAGCAGCCCTTACAAGTGCTCCTTCGTCAGGAGATGCTGCTTGGTAGAAGAGTTCGTTTGGATTCTTTTTATCAATCTCTGGAATTACTGTGTGACAAACGGCAAGTAGAGTGAAGAACTTTACAATGCTGAGGACATGTGGTTCATTTACAAATGCTCTATCTATAATGCGCTCGTCATAAAAGTTGAAACCTGGTTTACTGGGTATCCAATCTAAAGGTCTATCGTCATGCAAATCGATTCCGTTTCTCTTCGCTGCTGCTCTTCCTATTTCCGTTGTACCTCTGCCATACTCGACTCCATTTACACTGAATTTTAGAAACTCCATTACATTCTGAGTAAGCGTTCCTGTTTTGTCTGAGAAGATGTACTCGACTTGACCTAGTTCTTCATTCAACGAACTAGTTTTGGCTGATGCTGGAATATCGGCTGGTTCGTAGTATATGTCGATATCCTTATCTAAAATCCATCTCGCTTGTAGCATTTTGACAAACTCCATACTAACGTAAAGACTGATGGGAATAAAGTTGTTGAATAGAATGAAGAAGGTGACGAGGCCTTGTAAGCCTGTTATAACGGCCGAATTTATGATTCCGGGTAGAACGTAGTATGCACCAGGGTTGGTATATTGCCAAACTCCTATACCGATGGCACAAGCAACAGTCACCAGCACTTCTAGGGCGAACAAGATGGTAATCATGTAATTAGTCAAAATCTCTACTCTGCTCTTTTTGTGAGGTGCTTCTTCAGAGTTCATCATTAATTTGGTGTGACTACCAGTATAAACAACAACACCGAAAATGTGAGTAGTGTTTTTTAGAACAGCACCACGAAGTAATATTTGTTCTACTTCTACGGGGACTGTTTTTTCGTCCTCGTCAATTAGCACGCCAGCCTCCATTCTAATTGTACCCAAGAATTTGTATAGTTGATTGTTGGGCTGCTGACATGTTATGGTAGCCTTGACGTCCGTGAGGGAGTCAACGGTATAAAGGTCAGACGTTACTGGTAGGGAGCGTCTAATTTTCAAATTCGTCTCTCCATCAAGTTGTGAAGTTTCAATGTAGCACAAGCCACCTAATTCAGAGCTCACTAGACAAATCATATCTGCCGGAAAAGCTTGATCCTGTTCCACCTTTAAGATATCCCCGACACTTTTTGAGTGAGTAAAATTGAAATGAGCTCCTTACACGACTTCACTCCAAAGTATCTCTTTTAATACTCCATCTCTGATTGCCTGTGATTTTGATTTGTTTACTTGTCTGTCGGCCAGATGACGTTTCTGCGAGGTTAGCATTTACAAAGGCGTTTATTTTACCAGGTCCTCAAATCCATCCTTAACCATTTGGAACAAAACCACCAGCAGTAGTGGTATTGCGGTACCAAATTTTCCTGTAGGACTTAGCCCCGAGAACAGCTGCAACATTGATATAACAAAGAAGTAAATATTTGCAACCCTGCAGAACTGCTCAAATAGATTGTACGGAAGAAAAGTTATAATGTTGTACTTCGCAGTGGACACTTTGTGTATTAATTTTTTTGATGGTTCAATCGGCTTACCTCCATTGCTACAAAACTTGTTTGCACGATTAGCATTTGCAAGAGGGTCATTCGTAACGATAACTCTCGGTGTGGTGGGAAGCTGCGAACGATTAGTAATACAACAAGCTATAGTGCTACCTTAAGCCATGGTATCTTGGACTTTATCTTGTTGATAATCGTCCCAAGATTCATTGTGCGTGCCCCGACTACTGTAGCGATGCCCTTACAATACGAAAATTTTTCTACTTTTGAAATAATGTCGCATAAACATCAAAAGGCCATAAATGTAAAAATCGACACCAGGCATCTAATAAAAATCTTTCTGTATTTTGTTTATTTGAATTACAACTCATCTTGTTGAGGAATATCACCACCCTCCGAACCATCTGGTGCTTGACCTGATGATCCATAAAGTTTGGCCATAATGGGCTGCACCTTCTCTTCGAGCTCCTTCTTCTTGTCGTTATACTCGCTGGTCTCTGCTGAAGGATTGGTGTCCAACCATGAATTGAACGTCCTTGATGGCTCTCCTCTAGAGTCTTCTTGTCGTCATCGCTGAACTTCTCTGCCACCTTCTTATCTTCCAATTGATTCTTGATTTGATAAGTGTATCCTTCTAGGCTGTTCCTGGCATCAATCTTCTCCTTGATGGCCTTGTCTTCGTCCTCGAACTTGGCAGCCTCCTTGACCATTCTATCAATGTCCTCCTCGCTCATGTTCAACTTGTCGTTGGTGATGGTGATGCTGTTGCTCTTTCCTGTTCCCTTATCGCTTGCAGTCACGTGCAAGATACCATCGGCATCAACGTTGAAACTGACTTCGATTTGTGGTTGACCGCGAGGTGCGGGTGGAATGCCAGTCAATTCGAACTTGCCCAATTGATTGTTATCTTTGGTCATGGCTCTCTCTCCCTGGAACACTTGAATCAACACTCCTGGTTGGTTGTCTTGATAAGTGCTGAACACTTGGCTCTTTTCTGTGGGGATCTTGGTGTTGCGTGGAATCAATTTGGTCATGACGCCACCTACCGTTTCGATTCCCAAACTCAAACTGGCGACGTCGACCAGTACGATTTGATCTTCTACTTCACCACCCAAGATGCCTCCTTGTACGGCTGCTCCATAGGCCACTGCCTCATCTGGATTGACCGATTGTTTTGGCTCTCTTCCGTTAAAGTAATTCTTCAACAATTGTTGGACCTTTGGAATACGTGTGCTACCGCCGACCAACACAATCTCCTTGACTTGATCCTTGGCGACGTCGCTGTCCTTTAGTACTTGATCGACCGGTTTGATTGTCTTTTGGAACAAATCATTGTTCAATTGTTCGAACTTGGCTCTGGTCAACTTGAAAGAGAAATCGATTCCTTGGTACAATGATTCGATTTCGATGCGTGCTTCTTGTTGCGACGATAACACTCTCTTGGCCTTCTCCACTTCTCTCTTTAGCTTTTGGGTTGCCTTCTTGTCGCTGCTCAAATCAAGATTGTTCTTCTTTTTGAATTCCTCAATCAAGAATCTCATGCTGCGATGGTCGAAATCCTCACCTCCCAAATGGGTATCACCGGCTGTGGCCAACACTTCGAACAGACCATCATCCAAGTTCAATAGGGAAACATCGAACGTTCCTCCTCCCAAATCAAAGACCAATACGTTGACGTCCTTGTTTTGTTTATCTAAACCGTAGGCGATGGCGGCGGCGGTTGGTTCGTTGATGATGCGTTCGACGGTTAGACCGGCGATGGTACCTGCGTCCTTTGTTGCTTGACGTTGAGCGTCGTTGAAGTAAGCGGGGACGGTGACGACGGCTCTGGTGACCTTGTGACCCAAGTATGTCTCTGCGATGTTCTTCATCTTCTGTAAAACCATGGCTGATACCTCCTCGGATGAGAATGTCTTGTCTTCACCCTTGACTTGGACCTTGATGTGTGGCTTGCCACCCTTGTTGACAATCTCGTAGGGTAGGAGCTTAATGTCGCGTTGAACGTCTGGGTCGTCGAATCTGCGACCGATCAAACGCTTGGCGTCGTAGATTGTGTTTGTTGGGTTGATCGTGGCTTGGTTCTTTGCGGCATCTCCGATGAGACGCTCTCCTGTTTCTGGTACGAAAGCGACTACGCTTGGTGTGATACGGTTTCCTTGATCGTTGGCTATAATTTCAACTTTACCGTTTCTCCATACACCAACACAACTATATGTGGTACCAAGATCTATTCCGATGATTGGTCCACTACTTTCATTCTTCTTTGCTTCATCAGCGAACACTGTCGCTATGAATGTTACTAGTAAGAGTGCCACAATAATGTATCGTGACAACATTGTGTTGATTATATTTTTTGAGAAGTTGATGGACCAGGGATCTCTTAAAAAAATGTAAACACGTATTCCTGGACTTTCCGCATCCAATCCGAAAAGTCCTTATTACAAAAATCAAAAGAACACGTGTTTCATAAAATACGAAAAGGACTTTATTCTTTATTTGTTAGGTAGGACGATATAAAAGAATCTACAGTATCATTGTATGCCTGGTCCTGATTGCTTCGTGATGTTTTAGCAACGGACTTTCCTTTTTTATTATTGTTTGCCTGGAGTTTGGCATACTGCTCCAGAGTTTCTATACGCCTTTTTTTCTCATCAATCTCATTTTGCATCCTATGAATTCTTGTCAACATGTTTGATAGTTCAAGTTTCACGAGACTACTCGCAAACTGCTCTTGAATGTCACCAAGTCCATCTTCAGACTGGTTCCGTATTGCATCCACTTTACTCTCTAATTTTTGTACTTTGGTTTGCCTTATCATTATCAATTGCCGAAGTTCATTTATCTTGCTCTTCTGGTGCTGTATGATAATGTCTTGACTGTCATCATCGACGTTTGATGACATTGTAACAACCAAATCAAAACAAACAACACAGACAAAAACTTTTCACAATCTATTGTTTTATTTCGTTTTTGATCGTTCTAATTCGTCTTCCTCTCTTAGTTTCGCTCTCAAATTTGCATAATAGTCTGGATCGAAGGAGTCTCCAGCATCCACGTCCTTAAAACTAGTGTAGTAATTTGCTGGAACCATTGCCTCCAATTCCTCATCAGTGATCTCAACTCTCTTCTTCTTTCTCTTTTTCTTCTTCTCTGGTTCAGGAACAACTTGTGCAACTGTTGGCACTACTGGTTTAATGAGCTTTTGGTAATCATCAAGAGTAATTGATCCGCAACCCTTGATGATGACTGGATTGAGTGGTGCAGCATTTTGGTTCGTTGGAATGACCTCCACGTCTTCTTCGATGAATTTTTCACTATTCTCCATCACTCTTCCGAAAACAACGTACTAAAATGTTTTGTTATGAAAATGATTGTATGGACTTACTTGTTCGTTGAGGCGTTCTAGATCATTTGATAAAGTAATGTAGAACTGACTTGCGTTTGTGTTTGGTCCTTTATTGGCCATTCCAACACAGTACTTGAAATGTGGAATGATGACACTTTCATTTTCAAAAGGTGCTCCATTTTCAAAACTTGACAGGCCGCCTGTTCCATCTCCGTTTGTGATGTCACCTCCTTGGACTACAAAGTCCTCAATGATGCGATGTATTTTGGAGTTCTTGTATCCACCCTTCTCTTTTTGGATTAATTGCTTAAAGTTTTCAACTGTTTTTGGGACATTCTAAAAAAAATTAGTCATTAACAAGATCGGTAAGTGTTATTATATACCTCACCAAAGAGCCCAATGTAAATTCTTCCCTTGACTCCTCCAGCTTCTTCTATATCAATGTAAACTATATCAGTAACTTTTAGATCTTTCAAAAGAAATTGCTGGAGCGCGATACGCATTTCTCTCTTTCTATTTTCTTGCTACATAGTTGAGTATTTATTATATTTCTGTCTTACGTTGACTCTTTGATTGGGTGTGTATCGATAGGTGTAGTAAATGTAGATGAATGCTCCCAAAAAGACTGCAATAGCAATGTATGACTGAACAGGTTTATGTGTTCCGACCATTGATATATGTGGGTTGTCCTTCTTGAACCTTTCCTCAGCAAAGCGCCTGCGATAATATTCATCTTCACTTCCAGCGTAAGACCTAAAAATCGGTTTTGTCGCAAGTATATATGTTGGCAATCTCGATTTGATCCTGCGATTTATCCACCCGATGTTGGCAAGTTTGGATGATGGCCTCAACATTTTTTTGTAATTCCTTTTGTAACAACTTGATGCTGGACATGTTTTGAAAATTCAGAGATGAAATTCGAGTACCGCTTGTTACGAGTCATGAAGTACATTTTAAGACAGATTATTCGCACACAAATGCTTACGTATGATTTGTTATTATCGATATGAGGCGAAAAAGACCGCAACACAGTGTTGAATTTCGCAGAACAATAACGAATCATACCATAATATAAGGCAGTGTTGTTTATTCATTGTAAAATCGAATCAAATTCTAAAAAAAATTGAATAAACGTTCTTGCCGACCCCATTAGAAGGAGACTCCCAAGTTCATTCCGAGGTTGACAACGGAGCACTTGTTTAATCCGCTAGTTAGGTTCAAATTAACGTTTGTAGCAGCAGCACCGTTGCAAACCAATCCACCACTTCCAACTGCACAAACCTTGTTTCCAGCTCCTCCCACTAAAACAGAGTTACCTGACACTGCTCCGAACAAACCGATTCTGGAGGTTCTCAAGTTCAATCCAACACCTAGGACACCCAACAAGTTCAATCTAATGCTCAATGGCGAGCTGATGGTTGTGAAAGATTGTAAATTGATTTGGGATAGACCACAGTTTCCGTTGTTTACTCCGATAACAGTCAAACGATCATTGTTGCAAATATCTCTTGCAAGAGAGATTTGACCAGAAATACCCAAGTTGATGGAGCTTGACATGACCAACGCTCTGGAGGATACTTGGTACTTGTACATTAGACCAGCAGTAGTAGTTGAGTAGATGAAGCCGCCTTGTGCAAGAACTGGACTTCCACTGCAGGCACCTTGAATTACTTGGACAGTGTTTGAGATTGTGTTATCAATAAATGAGTTGATGTTGATTGTGCTTACAGCTGATGTTTCAGTACATGCCAAAGCTGCAATAGAGTTATCCAATAGACCCAAGAATCTGGTAGCAGTAGGGGTACAGATTGTGTTTGCACTCTCTGCAAATGTGTTCAAGCACAATCTTCTGTAACACTTGTTAGATTGTACAATAACATAATCGTCTTTGACTGCTGCTATTTTAGTAGAGGTTTGAGTGGTTACAGATTTGACGATAGCTCCAGTGGCCAAATTGATAGTAGAAACCACAGTTGAGGTTGAGGTGGTAGTGGTTGTAGTTGTTTGGACACCAGTAACGACTGCATAGTCTACACTAGCAGTTAGGGATGCAGAGGTTGGATAGAAGGGCATGTTGATAGTTCTGATAACTTTTCCTACGCCATCCATACAAGCCACTGCTCTTGAATTGGTGTTGAATTTATAGAATAAACCTGCACCGTTTCCAACAACAAAGTCACTGGAGACTTGGCACAAGACAGTTGCAATCAATGCACACAATACAGTTGCTTTGAAGAAGCTCATTTTGTTTTTGATATTTATTCAAGTCGTGGCCATCCAAAATTTATAGGTATGAACAGGCTTTTGATGATATACAAATTTAGAAGTGGCAATGATGTTTCAATCAATTACTTGATGTTATGTATCAAATAAAGAGCAGGAAATTCTTGGCAAATTCGAACTTTTATAGACAACTTGAAACTTGACCTGATGAACAATTTTATCAAAATTATTTATTAAATTACAAAGATTCACAAAAAAACTCTCAAAAATTAAATTTGATTATCACCTTCAACATTAGAGTCCACTTGAGACAATGTCAAACTATCATACAACTCCTCAGTCAGTTTTGGATCCTGTTCACCATTGAATCCCTGTGCAGCAGCAGTAATTCCATGTGGCCCTATGTACTCCTGACCATTCTTTTTATTCACCTTTCCAAGTAAATTTTTCATGCTCTCTCCAGGATTCTTCTTACCAAACAATGACATTTTCCTCATTAAATTTTTGTGTTTGTTACCAGAGTCCTCATCAACCTTTCCCTTCTTCAACATATTTTTGAAGTTTTGTTGATATTTTTTAGCATTGCCAAGAATTTTATTTTTTGTAATGACATTATTTTGGTCAACCGCATCAACCACCACAACAGAAAAATCATCTTGACTATCGACCGGCGATGCAGGCGACGTTATACTTCTCTGAGTGCTCGTCACATCTATCGGGTTACCATAAACCAAATCAGCGGGTGGAGATACGGAGACGTCTGTGATGCTCTTTGATTGACTCAAATTGAAAATTCTTCCGATACTTTTAATCTTACCTTGAGTCAAACTACGCACGATTCCAGGCACGATGTACTCCAAACAATGTTTGATCACATCATTTCGAACATTTTCAAACAACTCAGTCCAGGTCCAAGTCTTGCTGCTATAAATAATAGTCCGCAAATGAACCCTACATTGTTCCAAATTAGTCACGTACTTGATTAATTCCAAAGTGTCAACATTCTCGGGAATCCCATGATAGGTAACATACAACGTGACCTCCGCTATTCTTATATAATTAAAAATAACGGTTCTGTTTGCTCTGTACTTCATCACATCGATATCTCCCTTCGACGGTCTTCTATTGTATTTCAATAGTGATCTCTTCCTGGCAATCGACCTGGTTGACTGGTCAACTTCGTCATCTTCGGTCAACATGACCGTCGAACTATTCATATCATCGTTCATCATCATCATGGAGTTGACCTCCTGTATGATATCGCTAGCAATGATGGGCACCAAAGTGGGAATCTTCACCGCCACAGGAAATGCATAATTCCAAATGGCAATGTAAATTTCGAATGTGAGTTGGATGTGAATGGGAGACAATTCAATTTCCAAATGTTCGAACCCACCAATACCATTCACTTTGCTGTTCTTATTGGCAGTGATCCTCAACATGCAATGATCTTGTTGCCTGACCGATGATCGTGGACTCGATTCTCCATCGTCGTCAGCTGCACCTCCTCTGGATTGTTCTGATTGCTCATGCGGTAAGATCACATGGGTGAATCCAGAATTCGGCATCAAATTGTTCAATAAAAAGTGATGAATGGTGATGGTCTGTAACGTGGTGTCATTTTGTAAATTCACCAATGTGATTTGACACCACGTCATTTTTAATTCCATGAATGGAATTTGATGAGTTTGATTCAACATTTGAAAATGTGTTTTTCTAATGTTGATCTGAACGAGTATCAGAGGAGAGGTTCCCTGATCAATTGGCTCTTTTTGAGATTGTTTGAGAGAATCAGCGATCATGCTTCTGAGCGTTGCTTTCAGAATGTGATATAAAATCTTCTTGCTGGCCAACGTGCTCTCTAATCTTTGAATCTGTTCGATCATGTTTTTGTCGCCTACCAGGGTATTGGTCGTGTTGAGTATGAACGATTGGTTATTTTGTGACTTTTTACTTTGTACCAATTGATTCATCAAATCTCTCATCTCGATTCGTAATCGTTCGCAAATTTCGCGAATTGCATTTGGATCTGACCAAATTTCTGGCTCTAATTTGCTCTTGTAAGAAATGGTTTCCATCAGTACGGTATGTGCTGGTTTCGTCGGTTTCAAAGCTGCATTAGTGACCATGTCAATCAACGTTTGTAAATTACTACTCGTGAACATCAAATTCAAATGTGGAATTTTGATCAGTAAATTCTTTGGTGCTTGTTCGTCTTCGAATAAATTACTACTACTCGATGATTTCGAAGAAGATTGTTTTTGATTCGAATTGGACGAATTGGATGTGGAATTTGATCTTGGTTGAATTCTAGATCCACGATCAATCATCGTACACGTCATACTATGACTGGACATGATGTGTTGTAAGAAACTATGATCGTACCAACACTGATCCAATTTCGAATTGGACAAATGAGATCCCATGTAACCATTCACATTAGCCAAAACGGCCATCAAGTGATTAATTTGAGAATGTGTAATTTGGTCCTTTTCGATATTCAAATGTATACATATGGTTTGTGAACAGGCGACGATGCAATGAATGTTATTTTCTGATAACACGACCACTTGTGGTTGTAACAAAATGGCGGCAAATGAATTACGGTAATCTCTACCAGAATCAGAATTTGGCGAATTCACGCCGCTGTTACTACTCATTTCATCTCCGCTAATCAAATACTTTAACAAATCGTTCTTCTCTGCACTTCTCGTCGCTGGACTCAACGTGTCATCTTCTGGCGTATGCGTGCTAGCTATTCTAGGGACGAATACTTGAGCAGGTTGTTCCACCGGTAATGGTTGTTTGTGAATCACTTCTTGATCATAAAACGTAATGGTTTGTAATACGCTCATAATGTCGGTGAGCGCATCCGTAATTTGTGCGCTCGCTAAAATTTGTAATCCATCCAAAACCAATTGCCTATCGAATTCCGAAATTTCGTGTAATGTATTTTTTAAGGAAATGCTTGCCGATTCGATTCCATCCATTTCGCAATGTTGAACGAAAATCAATTCCTTGAAGGACATGAGCATCGTGGAAGGATCGTATTTGGAAAACAAAGTGATTCGTAAATCCTTTATCCATGCACTCATGGATGCAATTTCGACCAATGCAATTTTCCTTTTGATCTTGGGCACATTGATATCCGGTAATTCCAATCGGTGCAAATCACCAAAAAACGAAATGCTATCCAAAACGATATGCAATATTTTATTATCTTGTTGATTGGCGTTGGTCCATATGATGTTTAAATTTCGAGATTTCAAACCAATTGCAAATTTCTTTGTAAAGTCGATCACTTCGTAATCGGAGCGTTTGGGCATTCCGTATTTGAAAGCTTTACCCAAATACACTTGAAGCGGCCACGTTTCGAACGATTGTGCAAATTTCAAAAACCAATACACGCTCGATGGATCCAACATGATGGTTGGTTGATCGGCATGATTTGATTCGTTTAAATGTTGTTCGTCTTGATGGCGATCGTAATCGTAATCATGAATGTCGTAAGAATCACCAATGTCCAACACCAAGGTGACGTTCATTTCCTTCGCTCTGAATTTGTCATTTTGAATCGAATCGTAAAAATCAAAAAAGTGATTACTGGGATCGAGTAATTCCGATACCCAATTAAAGTGAATTTCCAATCGAGCCGATTCAAAATCACAAACAGATGGGAAATTACTTAGAGATGGGAAATATGTAATTTTCAAATGATCGAATCTCATGGTATAGAGATTAGGTTCGTAACTACCTCTCAAATTACCCCACACATCCAAATGACCCTGTGGATCGTGTGGATTGATTCCATATAAGAATCTCAATCGAGATTCGTTGAAATTTAATCGGTAAGATCCATGAATGGTAATTCTCAACATGTCCCACCAATCCATTGGAGCGATGGATGGTGGTAGGGGCATTGATGGAAACAAACGTTCCATGACCACTCCTATATCCTCGAATACTGGTAAATAACACATGCCGACCGATAATTCAACTTTGTGACCAATTCCATCCATTTCATAATATAATCTAGGTAAGTGTTGAGATTGATGTAATTCAAATTTGTCGTCATTCTCATCGAATTGAAATGTACGAACGGGTGGGTTGGTTCCATGAGGTGAATCATTGGGTCTTACTAACGCTAATGCACCGTTGGCATGTCCCTGAGTAATTCTCAAAAATGGAAGTGGGAAATTTCTCATGTAAACCAAAGCATTGTTCAAAATGAAATTTACAGATTGTTTCAGATGAATTCGTAAAGTCATTTCTGGAGGTAATGGGTGATCGCCCAATTCCATCGCCATCCAATTCGAAATGTCATTCACTTGATCGAACAAATTCAATTGCAAACGTTCCACTTGGATCGTAAATAATCCCTTGTTTCTATTGTTCATGTGAAATAGTTTTAATTTATCTCCATAAATGACTCCATTTTGATTTCGTAATTCGATTTTCATCTTTTCTACTTTATCTCTCGTCAAGTTCATTCCTTGAATGCGTTTCGTGAATAATCGATCGCGAGTGAGTCGTTGATCGTATTCATCTTGCCATAATTGTTGATGAATGGATAAACAAGTCTCTATGGGGTCATCTTTGATTTCAAAGAGAATTTGTTCAATGTTGAATGTGATTTTGAGTGGATTGGTTGAATGTGTAATTTGTGATGACGATGATGATGATGATGTGATTGGATCGTGTAATTTGGAAATGACTTGTAGAGATAGATTTGCGTCGTCGATTGCACGCGCCATTTGGAATTTATTGGGAATGGCAATGGTCAACCCGTTCACATTGATGATCAAATCGGTCGTATTTAATAATAAAGAATTTAAATCTTGGTGATGAACTAATTGATGAAGAGTTTCAAATTCATTTTGTGAATCTAATTTATGAACATGAACATTTTCAATCAACATTAATGATTCATCTAATGCGAACATTTCTATATTTTTGATTTTTAACCATCTGGTCAATGATGACGAAGATGAATCCATGACGGCTTCCATTCGGTCCACATTACAACCAAAATAACTATTTTTCGTAAATTGGAATCGGGTCGATAAATGGGACAATTTGAAATTTACAATTTTGATCCAAAATTCAAAAGGAATACGTAGAGTAGGTGATGGATGGGGAATGGTATGCATGGTGTGAACCAATCGATTAATCATGGGAATCACATCTACATGTGATTTTGCATGATAATTCAAATCCAATCCATCCATCGTGCATTCGAGATTTTTATGGTTCAATAGGGATATGACGAATCGTTCTAACGTCATGATTGGTGTTTGTAAATTATACAATAACTTAGTTTCGCAAACATTAATCAAAAATAAATCATTTCCATCAATGTCAAAATTGTGATTCAAATTACATTTGGAACCAAGTGTTATTTTTGATTTTAAATCACAGATTGAAAATTGAATCGAATTCAATCGAATGGTAAATGTTGGAATGTTGGATAATGAAAATGACGATGATAACGATTCAATTAAATTGCTCGTAATGAAGGAATCGGAATGCATCCATGATGATGATTTGTATTGTTCGATTACATTTTCAATCGCATTACATTCCTCATGGGTGCGTAATTCGAAATTAGTAGAATTTACATCCAAGTTGAATTTCAAGTACTTGTCCATTTCGAAATGTATTTGTTCAATGTTGAAAATGATTTGATCGGATCGCAAAAGTGAAATGCGATGGGTGTCCATCTTGAGTTTTAAATCGCTCGGAGAGATGGATACCGATCGAATGTCGTTGGTGTGTGATTTGGTCTTGATGCATAGTTCCTCCACCTTCAAGTGATTATTTTCGTGTTCAATGTTTAATGAATTAATCAAGAATTTAATGTTCATGAACGGAAGATTTTTTGTAAAGTTTTGTAAAGAATCGTTCGAGAGATGAAATTGTTGAAGTAATAAAAGTGGTTGGTAATATTGGATCCAATCCGAAACGTTCGATGACGTGTTGAATGTGATGGAATCCAAAACGCTTAAATTAAAAGTCAATGTCGGCGTGCTGTGTCTTCCGTTGTAAACTTTGATCCAATCGATCGAACACTGTAAATTACAATTGGACGGCTGGAGTACTTTGGTTCTACAATCCGACGAAGATGAATAAATTGAAAAATCAGTCAAGTTTGTGTTACATTCAATGCTCGTTAATTCACTTTTAAAAGTTATACAGCGTAAATGATGAAAGATGACTTACTTTTCCTTTCGTGACTTTCTGTGAAGTGTTGTGTTCATGTTGGTGATCATTTCTAATTTTGACGACTGTTGGTTAGGTACCGAAACGGACACACAGGCGTTGGTTAAATTAATTTGTACTTCTTCTGGTATCAGGGACATGTTGGTCCATTTAGGTAAGTTGGTGGCGTGGTTGATTATGGCTTGTTGGAGTTCTGCAGCGGAAGGATCACCATCGGGCCATTTAAAGTCTTGAATAACTTCTAGGTTGGGTTGACTCAAAGTTATTGTGGGCTCCTTGACATCAATATGTAAAAGTGGAGTCTGTAGTGTTGACGTACTAATAATGTTAAAAACGAAAAAAGTTTTACAACAAACCTAAACACTCCGCTAATAACTGACTTGCTAATCTTGAAGAATGGGCGCTCGCTCTGAGTGTCAACTTTTTTGAAAGTTGATAGAGTAGTTTCAAACAGCTCCACGCTGAATGAAAGATTACTTTGTTGGTCGTTAGTATTCTTTTTTACGTAAACACGTGTCCTGTTTTGTTTGACCAGTATAGATGAGTCATTCGAACTTTTTAATACTACAAGCACTTCTTTTACGGTGAGTTCGACCATTGGCGACAGAACGAAAAAGATTGAACGAAGACCATTGGGTAGTTTTTGAATAATGTCCGCTCTTCCCAGTAGATCCTGGACAAGTGCATCTCGAGGTTTATCGTGCACGTAGGTTTCTAAAACTACTTCATCCACTATAATGTTTATTATTTTGGCACCCGATTGCATTCTGAAGAAGTATCTGAAAATGTTGCTCAAACTGATTCTCACATTAGATATTTTGATGAATGTGGTAAGCCCCTATTATGATTAGTCGGGATAAAGAGAATATCTTTACTTCATTAAAGAAAACTTCAATATCTGCAAGTGAAAGAAATCCAACTCGTTGTATGTTCAATTTAAGCAAAGCATACGAAAAGCACCTCTTTATAACATTAGGGATAAAAAACCTAAAACTTCGTCAATTTGTCTTGCGGGAGTTTTTACCTCGCTGTAATCTCGTATATCGCTAGTATGATTGCGCCTGCTATCAAAAATGTGTACAACATGGGATTAATGGCGATTATTGAACAGTTAAAAATGCTTATGAAATTCTGTCATGAATAAAAATAATCATGCGGGTTGATCGGGGGCTTCGGATTTTTATGCGGGTTGCCAGTCGCACCAACAGAGGAGTAGATAATTGCAGAAGTACAGTAGCATTGTTCACCAAAAAATATTAGAAAAACAAAAGGCCTTTTAAGAGTTCAAATTGAAATGTATTTCGTTTTATGACCTCGCTTAGGTGTTCTTTTCAAATTATAAACCGTGTCGGTTTAATTAAATTATTTTAACCGAGTGTGCATATGAGTTGGTTTTACATTATTCGATGTAATGTCCTCTATCTCCTTTTTGATTCTTTCAATGTTATTTTTTCCATATCTCTGATGGTCCTTGCGTTTTCTTTCATTGGCAAAGAACGAATCAATCTCTTTTATCTCTTGTTCTATGGACTCTGGTTGATGGCTCATCAATATTTGGCCGTAAATTGTAAATAGAGATGAAGAGGAGAGGATGTAAGATGATTCTGATTCTCGTGTTGTTAACATGATGCAGCACTAGATTTTGAGGTACTTTCGGACAGAACAGAAATCGTGAAGACCGAAAAAACGTATCCATTGGAACAGCACTTACAAACAAATGTTGAGAATGTTGTCATGTGTGAGGAAGTTGCAAGAGGTGGGTTCGCGACGGTCCATCGCGCAAACTTCAACTCAAATATTGTTGCAGTCAAGAAGTTGTTAAGTATTAGGACCAAAAATGAAAAAGATAGGAGAAAGTTAAGGAAAGAGGTTTCAATAATGTGTGAGCTTAAGAGATTAGGTTTGTCCAATCATTTTGTTGATCTGATTGGTTACGACTTGAACTCTTTTAGCATAATAATGGAGTATATGGGCGGTGGCGATTTATACCGATACCTGCAACGTACCAAACACACCATCGACCTTCACACAAAATTAAGTTGGGCTGTTGAACTGAGCGAGGCATTGCACATGTTACATAACGTCGGTTTCATACATACTGACCTTAAGAGTCTTAATATTCTACTAGACTCAAGCCACACAAAGTTGAAAATTGGAGACTTGACGGATGTATGTTCCATTGAGGATTGTAAAAACATTGTATCACATGGCACGCCGTACTGGATGGCACCGGAAGTTATTCGTCAGGAGTCTTGTAATGAGAAATCCGACGTGTTCAGCCTCGGTGTCATTTTATGGGAAATCATTACCCAAAGAAAACCGTACGAGGGGTACAACGCTCTTGAGGTTATAGAACTGATTGGCAACAAAAATGTTTGTAAACCATTCAGACTTCAGATACCTGATGATGTTGATCCTAGGTATTCTAAAATCATTAAAATGTGTTGGTTGGAGGACCCAAGCCAAAGATCTTCTTCTGAACAAATATGGAAAATGTTGGTTGAAATAAAACACAACTTGAAATGATGGATTATGTTTTATTTACATCTCTGTTATTCTTCTTCGTTTTTGGCCGCCATTCTCCTTAAACGGTCAATTTCTTGCTGCCTGCAGGGGTTAGTGATGTACGCAAAGTTGCTTACTTTTTCTTTAGATCAGTCTTTGCTTGCATTCTCGCTGGTGAATAATACAGTATGATTAAATATCTTCCCGCTACGTTGAATCCATTCAAAGCTTCCAGTGCAGCTTTGGCACCATATATGTCCTCGTAAACAACGAATGCTGTTCCTCTTGAATCATGGGCATTCCCTCTGCGAATCTGCCGTATTCCACCAAACTCTCCAAAAATATCATACATTTCTTCTGATGTGACTTTGGGAGGAAGATTTCTCACATACAGAATTCTATTGACTTCCGGTGGTATCCTCTGCTTTCTGCTCATTTATTTTGAACATAATATTAGTCAACCTCAAAAACTTTATTGACAAATACATTACAAAGAAGACATCCTGATACAACCATCAAGTCTTACGCACTCGCCATTAATCATTCCATTTGTGATCATAAAGTTAACCAAATCTGCGTACTCTTCTGGCTTACCAAATCTGTTTGGGAAAGGTACTTGCTTACTTAGCGAGGTGCGGGCTTTTTCGGGCAATAGGTTGAACATAGGTGTTTCAAAAAGTCCAGGTGCGATGGTGTTTACACGAATACCAGTCTTTGAAAATTCACGTGCAATAGGCAATGCCATGCTTACAACTGCACCCTTGCTAGCGGAGTATGCAGCCTGACCAATTTGTCCTTCATATGCTGCAACGGATGCAGTATTGATTATTACACCTCTCTCACCATCATCAGTGACGGGCGCTTGTTTTAACATTTGTCTTGCAGCCAAGCGTAGTACGTTGAAAGTTCCATTTACGTTCACATCCATTACCTTCCTAATGAACTTTAATACAACAAATTTTAATCCACTTACTTGAATAATTCAAGGGGGTAAGGCTCTCCCTTGGAGCTCACCACTCTTGACGCAGAGCCGATGCCAGCACAGTTTACTACTGCATGAATAGCCCCATACTTTTCAACGGTTTTGTCAATAACATTTTGTACTGATTTTTCGCAGGTTACATCGCACTTGATGAATAGGGTGTCATGAAGTGACTCCTCTAATAATTTACCACGCTTCTCATCAAAATCTACAATTACAACATGTGCCCCCTCATCATGCATACGACGGACTGTGGCTTCTCCTAAACCTGATGCTGCACCAGTTACGATAATGGTTCTTCCAGATATGTGCATTGTGTAAAATGTTGTAAATGGGTTGATAAAATAACCATCAAAGTAGGCACAGAATGAAACCTATCAGTCGCACATATGTGCGTATGCTAGATACCTATTTGCTGTTGGAATAGAATTTGATGATGGGTTCACGTTAACAAATTGTTTATCATGACAAGTGGAGTTTTTATTTACAACATGAATGGATGATTAACATCTTCCTTTACGTCCTCAAAATATGGAATCGAACATACTCCTTTACGAAGCTTCGTTACAGTTAGATGTGAAGGTAATTCATAGTCAGCAAATTCAATATATAAAGAGTCCCTCTCCATAGCATTTAGTACACGATCAAACCATTTAATAAATAGACGATCTTTGTCGCTAGGCTCTTTTTTGAGGTTTTCAAGAGGATGTTTTTCTAGGAATGCGTCGGCCAGTTCTTTTGTAAATAGGTTAGGATTAATCCCAAATATATCAGGGTCGCTTGAACTGTACAAAAGTTCCATCTTGTTTGAACCAATCTGACAACGCCAATAACACCCTGAAGGAGAGAGACCTGCTCTGCAATTAACCACATAACCTCTTTTGTGAAGTTCTCTAACAAGGTTCAGAAGTTTTCTTTCTTTTGAAACGCATTCATTTAAAAATCCAGAAATAAATGCCCCACGTAAAGTTTTGGTGTTTTCGTTTGTTGATATATGGTAGTGCTCAATTAACTGTTCCCAGACTTGATCCTGCTGCATGATCCAATGGAAGTATCGACAAGTCGAAAAGATATTGATGATATCTTTTAATGGTAGATACATGAAGATCTCTTCTAATAGCTCTTGTGGTAACAAGACTTCATCAAAATTCGTCACCACAGTGAATCTAGAGGTGTCAAGATTCATCGTTACAAATATATGATCAACCTTTCTTCTACCTCATTTTTATTTTCCACTACTTTCTTAATTCAAGTAAATGTTATAACAATGTCATGCATGAATATTCTGTTTAATTTTTCATGCGGTCAAATCCATCCGCGCTGTCCGACCGATATTATTGTAACGCTCTATAAAAGATGATCGGAAAAAAATCAAATTATCACCAAGATAAAACAACCAACAATGACGCTCATAGGCAAGCAAACTGATATACCTTTTGACGTATTATGGCCAGTAATGGTGGAGAAGATATATCACCCCGAACGATTCCTGCCAGTAACAAATGTCATCTCAAAAGATGTTCCAAAAACTGACGATCATGAAGCTCATGTTTATCGCGAAATGACTATGGGACCAAGAACGATCAAAGAAAGAATCTTTAGTGATAAGGAAAAGGGAGTCATGAGGTTCGTTAATGTGGAGAATGGAGAGACAGTATATAACGCCTACTTTTTCGACAAAAAGAACATTGAATATTGGAAGGAAAGTAAAGACGGAGAGAGAATGGATCTACCAATTCCCCCAGGAAACGCACCTGGGCCTATTGACAAAACATACGAAAAAGCGCAAGAAGTGTTAGATAAGAAAAAACTAGAAGATAAATAAAATACAATCTTAAAAATCATTTGAATTATTGTTTTTGTATAAATACCATCATCGGCTGTTTCGGTTTGTTTGTTGTAAAATGTTTGTAAATTGAGCTCAAATTATGGTAATAATCTGAGTGTTGAACAGCAATAGCAGTTTCGTTGGTTAACAAGTTGCGTAACCAACTGAGAGAAGGAGCACACAATGTGGATGTACCGTAACCTTCAATAGGTACGAAGGTATGGCTCTTCTGGAGGAGGGTATAATCGAACAACGAGCATATTCCTCTTTGGAAGCGCTGTTGATAATACCCAAAATTTTTAGTTATAAATTGGCTCTTCATGTACCACTGTGATGTGGTGTGTCAAGCTCAATTGATTTTTACTCTTTTCTAACTACTAAATTTCATAAGAGCAAAGTAAGAGCTGCGATAATTCATAGTTTATTCTGGCTTGCAATAAAAAAGACCAATGGATATTGCTGCATGTTGTTCAAGATAAGTCGATTTTTTTTGGAAAGGCCAACCCACTTTTGAGTATGGCAAACGAAAGGTTGACTAGTGCGTAGCATTACGGTGTTCAAAGAGATATACATTGTTAGTTCCTTCCATGGTTACAACTAACCATGATTGGTTGAGTTCAAGTAGTTGTAGAAATTATTGAGAAGGAGTTTAGTAATTCTAGTAGTAAAGGGGATAATCGAAATCATTAAAGGTTGTTATTGTCTCTGATCCTATTGAGGCTATCACATGCCACTTGATTCATACAACATAAGAACTATGCTCTTTTGTGTTCTTAGTTTCAATGGGAGCATTATCTATAGTTAATTATAGTTCGCGGGCCCAAAGTTCACAAAAGGTACTGTAAGTTTCATGTGAACTAAATTATATCAGGACATTACTTCGCAGACTTACCATATGTGTTCAAATCTTAGATATTAATAGCCATCTAAAGATGGAATGTCACTGGCAGTTTTGTATAAAAAGAAAATTTGCACCGCAGCACTCTCATAAAAACAACATGAACACACTAATAAGAATACTACTCTTAACTTGCTTGGCAACATACACTCTCGCAGTAACATGCGTCGGTGGTACACAGACTTGCGAAGCAGGGGATAAATGTTGTGGAACAGGTACTAATTCCTTTTGCTACAATCCAAATGCAAGCGAATGTTTCATAGATTCAAATGGCTCTCCACAATCGTGCGATGCAGGAAATGGATGGTGCAATAACAATTGCTACAACCCATTATGGCAGACTTGCTACCCGACCTCCACCGGCGGCCAAGTTACTTGTGAAAGCAAAGACAAGGTATGCGGAAGTGATTGCTATAACCCTAAGGATTTTTCCTGCCATACACTATCTACCGGCGCAACTACATTATGTAACTCAAACACCGTTTTATGCAAGGACCAGTGTATCGATCCTACTGCCCAGACGTGTGCCAAGGACTCTAAAGGCAACCTAGCCCTATGCAACGTTGGAAACGGTAACTGCAACGGCAATTGCTTTGATCCACAATGGCAAGCTTGTTTAAAAACTGAAAATGGTGGTGAGGTCACCTGCTCAAGCACTGACAAGGTATGCGGAGAAAGTTGCTACAACCCATTGGCCCAATCATGTTCAAAATCTCCTGAAGGCAAAGACATCAATTGCGCCATTGGAAGTGAAGCATGTGGAGAAGCTTGTTACAACCCCTCAAACCAAGTTTGCTTGAAGGTCGATAATGGTGCATATATTGCTTGTGATGCTGGTTCAAAAGTGTGCGGTGGTTATTGCTACGATCCACAGTTTGATGTTTGCGATCCTTCAACATCCACTGCATCACCAACTACCCAAGCTCCAACTTCAACTAAACCAAGCACTACCTCAATTCCATCTGAAACCGATGAACCTCAAACAACAGATGAGCCCCTAGTTGAAGAGCCTGAACCAACAATCACAACCACAACCACGACCACAACCACCACAACTAGCCCAACCTCCTCAACTAGCCCAACCTCCCCAACCAGTACCACAAGTTCACCTACCACCACTTTATCCCCAGACACCAAGAATGAGGAAGTTTCTGGATCGTCGTTTATTCAAATCACTTTGACAATAATGGGAGTTATTGCAGCATCTCTTTTACTTTTAGCATTATAAAGCAAAATAAAGACAAACAAATTTTATTTTATTTTTAGTTTGTAATAAGCTCATTGAATCTATCTATACTTTTATCGCTCTTGATTGTCTCAATCACGGACATGTCTGTTATTGCATCAAACCAATGTAAACTTGTATCATTAAAACAGTCATGTAAGTTACTCTTCGCATTTTTCTTCTTCTTTGTAACCAATGCATCAAAGCTCTTTTCATGCGTATTTTCGGCTAAGAGGGTAAATGGAGCAATTGTGTCATCTCTGTCGACATAATTTGAAAAGCTGTTACCTAAAATCAACAACAGATTTAAAGTATTTAAGTTGTGTTGTATGAGGTTGAGGTACATTTTTAGTGAACAATGTGGCATGAAGAATAATGTTTTTTGTGATACTTGTCTTTTGCACTCTTCATTCTTGTTTATCCACTTGAATGTTGTTTCAAAGTTTTGGTTAATTGCATCCATAACTTGCGGAAGGAGTGCTTCATATCTCATTACCATCACTGGATCATATAGTTCATTTGTCAAGGTATTGAAATGTTTTGATAAAAGTATCAAGCAGGCAGATTGGTATTGTGAAATGTTCGAGTCAATCATATCTCCAATGCCGAACGATACTAAGCTAAAACTCTCATTACCTACACATTTTGTGATTGTGGCTTTTCAAGAGTGTTAAATGCACACAAGGTTATATATTTACAAACTAACTCTGTAAAGAACGGGGAATCTTTTATCTCCTCCCTAACATGAATTAGCCACATCATTCAGCGTTCGCATACATGTGTTGTTTAATTTTACCACAAAACTTTACTGCATCAAACACATCATATGAATTCTCCTTCATCAGCACCATCTGCTTCTCCCTCGCCAACTTTACCTTCTTGGCATCGCTTGCATTCCTCTTCGTCTTGACTAACACAAATCCATCATCCATACTTTACAACAACAATTCACAAACATCAAATTTATTAATTTACATGACCAAGCAAGTCTGCGTTTTCACATTCACATTCATTCCATCCACCTTTACAACTGGCTTGTTTTCCATGGTTGACAATCTATTAATATTCATAATAATGCCATTGGCTCTATCCCTCTCCATCATGGACTCCAGTTCATTCATTCTAATCACTGCCTGTCTAGCCTCCTCTTGCTTTTCCAAAAATCTCTTCTCCGCATCTCGTAATCTCTTACTATTCTCCTTTTCAATCATCTCCACTCTTCTATCGCTTCCCTCCTTTTCCTCTTGTAACATTTTACTGAGGCCTTGTATTTGTAACGTGGCTCGTCTAATATGTCCCTCCGAATCACCTTCTTTGGGTGTTGGCGGTAATTCCGAAATCTTGTTTTCCGTGTCTCTTAGTTTTTTTTGTAAAGCTTCGATTTCTCGTTGTAATTTCTCTTTTTCGGACTCCAAGACACTCATTTTGAGTTGACTGTCATTGGTTGTGTTCAAGAGTTGTTGTAGTTTGGTTCTCATGGATTGATTATCGCTTGCCATTTGATTCACCATCATTTCGCCCTCACGTAACAAATCTTCGTATGAATTGGCGCCATCACCATTTCCATTCGAAACGAACATTACATTTTCTTGTTTTTGAGTAACGTTACCAGCACCGCCTGCGCTACTCATGGGTCTGGAACCCGAAGTGATGGGTCTCACCATATCACTCGGTTTTGCAAACACTTCGAATTTGATTGCGCACGAATGTAAACAATCTACATCTTGTTTAGAAATTGATTTGATGTGAAACAAATGAACATAGGAGAATTCTGGACACATGGTCCTCTTTTCACACGTGGGCGTTTTTACAAAATCG
The DNA here is from genome assembly GCA_026419775.2 of Acrasis kona. Classification (NCBI taxonomy): domain Eukaryota; phylum Heterolobosea; class Eutetramitea; order Acrasida; family Acrasidae; genus Acrasis; species Acrasis kona. The sequence continues at coordinate 80,766 of JAOPGA020000191.1, forward strand.
GAATCACATGTCACGTTCAATGTGGATGGCATTTTGAATCGAACATGTGCATCGAGGCACTTATCGCTAGGAAGTCCTCTGGCCGATTTGACGCCGATTTGAAAACAAATTGTTTCTCCGATCAACAAATTCGAATCAGCCACGTATTGATCGCTGATCACTTGTTTGGACGAGAAGTCAAACGGAGCGATGCTCACCAACAATTCGCCACAATTAGTGTTTCCGGTGTCGCTTATGAGCGGAATCCAAATTTCGTTCATGTCCACATGATGACACAGTGGTTTCATGTACAGAACGCCTATGCCCACCATTCTACTTTGTTCTTCGTCGGGATCCCATAATGGATCCGATTCTCTGTCGATTACAACGGCGTTGCTTGCCTCTTGGTCGTATAAATATTTTTGATACATTTCTTGTAAAATGTAATAACGGTTTTTGAATTTTTCATAGTTCCATAAATAGTTCCGGTGTAATTCCTCGTCGATCACCTTGACTCCGATGTCTGTTCTTGTTTGTTCGTTGATGACGTCGTCGTTGAGAATGGAAATTAATTTCACCGAGAAGGTGACGGGTCTGTTCATCTCTTTGGCCATTGCATTCATTTCGGTGATCATTGGAATTAATTTCACTAATTTCTCCTCTAATTGAGATTTATCTTGCATGTCGCTTTTTCTTTTTGCTTGGAATTTTTCTGCCAATTCTCGTTGTTTGCGAGCTTCTTGTTCTAATACGAGCCTTTGTTTTTCGATTTCGTCTTGTTGTGCTTTGATGGCTTGTTCCGCTTCTCGTTGCTTTGCTTCCAATTGTGATTTGAGTTGCGAAAGTTCTCCTTCTTTACGAGCATCTGCTGATTCCATCAATTCCTTTTCCTTTCTCAAATACTCTTGTTCCATCTTTTTTTTTGCATTGAGCAATCTTTTTTTTTGTTGATCGAGCGCGCTTTGTTTCTCCAACTTTTCCTTCTCGATTTGTTCCTGTAGGGCTTTCATTCTTTCGTTCATCTCATCATCGGTCTTTTTATCTTCGATAATGTCCGTTATGCCTTGCTTCTCTGCTAATTCTCTTTGTGCGGAGTAATAATCTTGTGGACCTCCATCTTCGGAGCGGTTGGTGAGGGAACCGGCTGTGCTGGGATCGCAGAATTTGAATACGTGATTGCTTCCGAAAATGATTCTTGACCCATGATTGACTTGGAATTTGTCGGTATTGACGCGTTCTCCATTCACAAAGACGGCGGCCTCAGATGAAGAAGGTGTCACGTAGATTTCACTGTCCTCATTGATGAATGTACAATGTGGGTTTTGTATTTTTACTCCACCAAGGGGTATATCTGGTGATGGCCCATCTTTTGTTCTGCGCCCTACCACTGTATTTCCTTTACGCAAATGAAACACAAGAGTTTCGTTCAATACAGGATCAAAATGTAGATTGGTAAGATACGGTGTCGTGTCGCCGTCTTGTATTTGATTGACCCCTGCTACTCTTAATACTTCATCTCTATCTACGGCTATTCTTCTGTTTCTTTCTGATTTTTCTTCTTCACTCATTTGCAATGAAGATATGATTCTTTGACTTTCCATTAATTGTTCCTTTAGTTTCTCCATCTCCTCCGATTTTGCAGGATCATCGATGTGTGAAGGACCTCCTCCACTTCCCAGTTGCCGCCTTAACGCCTCAACTTCAGCTTTTAGTTCTTTGATAATTCTTTCATTTGGGTCCTCGTTCACAACTGCTTTGTTCTTGATTTGCTTTGCTCTGTTTGCGTATTGTAAAGTACTTAATGTCTCCTGATAATTAGTGTCGGCAGGACTCAATGCTGCTATCATGATTGTCCTAGAGTTACCTCCTAGTGATTCCTTAATTAACCAAGTTAAAACAGAATCTCGATATGGAATGAAGATTTCTTTTCCAGCTGGTAGCTTCTTGCCTTTGTTTGCCGCTACGGCATTACCACGCTTTACCAGCGCTGCAATTACATTTCCTAGCGCAGAAAGACTCTTATTGATAGCACTTCCTTCTTTCAAACGATCTCCAGTTGCACCGGTATCTTTAGCCTTCTCACTACCTATTATTTTTATGATTGGTTTGATGTCAAAAATTATTACCTGCTAAATCTACAAGGGATATCTTACTAACTTTATCGCTTGCAGTGCCCTTGTTTTTATCAACGATTGTTTGTGTTAAAATGATTTGGAAGATCGTGTGAGCTCTGCTGGAGTTGTTGTTCATATTTGTTGAAGCAACTGTTCTAGCTTTGGTTCCTTTATCCATCAACGATGAGATGTCATTGTAATTTGTAACTTTCATCACACATAAATCTTCTACATAAGGACCGGTGCTAGGATTTTCCCTCACTTTCAAGCCACCAGGTATATTACTGGATGGGTTGAATAGGTCGCGAACTTGTTCATTATAAATTTCAATCATGCTTGATTCAACTTTGAATGATAAGCTGTCAGTTTGCGATTCACTAATCCGACTGAAAATCTCTATGCATGAGCGAGGAACAATTCCAGTATCTTCACCATATCCAACCATAGAGTAACTCTTACCAGAACCAGTTTGACCATACGCGAACAAGCAGCAGTTATATCCCTCCCAAGCATTTTCAAGTACTTTTTTACTTGTAATTTAAAAAAATCATATAAATTATCTTTACGTACCCCAGGTCGTTATAAACTCTTGTTTGATCAGCAAACTGAGCAGACGTCGAATCGTGAGAATAATAAGAGTAATCAAAAGTAAATCTCTTCACTTCGTTGTTTTCTGGGTTTGTTATGCTAGTTTCATTTCCTTGCATTTCAATTATCATTTTCGCATTAAGACCTTTTTCTCTGTCATTGAAAGGCCTTACCCTCACCGCTACCTTAATAGCGTCATCACTCATTGAATACTACTGGTACGCCTTGTCTGGTCAACTTTACAACATTAGCTGAATTTATTTGTAACATCTGCTTTCAATCCTTCAACTGATGGACTTTTTGTGCTGCTGTGTTATTTGGTTATTGTCTTAAAAGAACTTTTAAATATATCCAATATGATTGTAACAGGATAGTTCGTTTTGGGAACTAGCACTACACAAAGGAACACAACCCGCTCATCCATCTACACCCAAAAATCAAAATAGTGACAAGTTTCCCAGTCATAGCGAGTCTATCAGAAATGAAGACTGCGTACGATGCAGTTCAAGAAGACTACAAAAAGCGCAAGCTTCCTTTCTCGTTCTTCGAAAAGCAAACAACTGATGGATATACTTTTTTTAATTACCGATACATGACACCATTTACCTTCCCAGAACTTAGCACTATTGAGGATGAGGAAATGCGGAGACATCAATCACTACTAAGAGAATGCCGTGGAATAGTTTTCGATACACAAACAGGGAAGTTAGTTTCCAGACCGTTCCATAAATTCTTCAACGTAAATGAGAGGGACGAAACTCTTCAAGAAAAGTTGGACTTGTCTCAAAGTTTCCATCTACTAGAGAAAGTAGATGGAACCATGGTTTGCCCAGTCATAACAAGGTTACCGAATGAAGTCACTGCGAACAATGAGCAATTATACACTCTACATTTTAGAACAAAGATGGGATGGGACACTGACATTGCCCTTCATATTGAAAAACTACTTTTCAACACAACGGACCAACATCAAAGACCAAAATTTACACAAAGCCAAAACGGTACATTTACACTCCAACAGAGCGATTCAACACAAGAGCAACACTCATCGGGGGATTTCCAAATAGGGCGTGATGTAATGTGGAACTACATTAATCACAGCGTTCATTGGATCTCCCAAGGTTACACACCCATTTACGAATTCGCCTCGCCCGACAACACGATCGTACTCTTCTATTCCCAACCCATACTAAAGCTCTTGGCCATCCGTCACGTTGAAACAGGTCATTATGTTCCCTACGAGGAGTCCTTACGAGATGCCCAACATTACAATATCCCCGTGGTCAGTCCGATTGCCATCAACGGAGGAATGGAGGAAGTAATGGAAACAATAAAAAACATGTCTGATGTGGAGGGATTTGTGTTGAGGTTTGCACGCTCTGGAAATATGTATAAAATAAAATCGAGTTGGTATGTTGATAAGCACAAGAGACAAACCAAATCAGTTTGGGGCACTCTTGATGAAGCAGGAGTCTACAAAGCTGTTGCACTGGGCACAATTGATGATGTCATCGCGGGCATTGATGACCAAGAAGGAAAAGATGTTATGAATGACTTTAATACTGTTTTTTGGAGAGGTGTAAATTTGACTTGTGTTGGTTTGATGAATAAAGTCGAACAATTAAGGCGTGATGCAGAATCTCAAGGTGTGCCCGAGCATAACCAAAAAAGATGGTTGTATGAGTGTCTATCCAAAGAAAAAGTAAATAGGGACGAACAAGTTCGTAAGTTTTATTCCATCTGTGTTCATGTTTTAATCTCGTCAAGTCCTTACAAGTTTGTTTCATAAGAAACAAGATGAAAGTGCAGAGAACATTGTTGTGGCGTATGTTCAAACTATTTTCAAGAGACAAAAAGGGAAGAAGATCCCAGAGGTCATAAGTGTGCTCGAGAAATATTCAGGACTAGAAATAGCAATGAAGAAGTCTCAATACCAAGGTTTGTTTTTCATATGAGCTGTTACATTAACACTTCACAGAAGTGAAAAAGAGAAATGACGACCGCAAAAGAGCGGATCATGATAAGACTATAATAAAATAAATCTCAATATATATTAAATTTCGATGAATGTACTTTTGAATTCTTATATCAAAATCCTGAGTACTTGTTGTATGCTTCTCTTTCAACACATCATACGTTAACAATTCGACTTTCCCATATCAGTCTGAACCATGTTAATAGCACAATGTATGTAATCTTACGTGCGCGGATTTTCATTCTCTATGCATGTATTTTTTCCACCTTTTCTCTATATTCATAAATATTTTGTTATTAAATAATTCACAAAAATCCCCTTATTAGTATTGTCTGATGGTCCATCTACTGAATAAATCTGGGCTCCAGTATTCTGATACATTCCACAAGCGTGATATGTGACGGCAAAAATAAAGACATCGAATCTAGGTTCTTCTTTTTTAGAGTCGGAGCGCGCGAACTAATTTGTACCTAATGCCGTTAATAGACAATTACATCAGTATAGATATACGCAGAAAAAATAACTGTGCGATCCATTAACAAACAAAAACATGACAACACAGAGAAACCTAGTATTTATAAATTCTGACCCTACAACAGGATGGAAGCCAAAAGGGAAGAAAATCCATGTAGAAGCCGAGAGCATCCTACAATGCATTCATATGCCTCAAAATGAAGCCTGCAAGGTGCTGAATATATCACTATCTACTCTGAAGCGCCGATACTACGAGCTGAAGATTGGCAAGTGGTCACATAATAAGTCTCAAAAGAAAAAACGAGAAGTACTAGTTAACAAGGCTGACATATCTTACATATTGAACAAAAGTGAGCAGAGTCGTGAGGATGCCAATTGGAGCTTAGATTGGATAAAGAATGCTATTGCAGAGCAAAGTCATCGAAGCTAATTCACCTTGTTATCAATAAAATAATATTAGTCTTACAGGTTTAGCTAGTTCATCACACGTCTTTTGACCCTCGGAAAGGCAAATATATTATTTTACTCAATATGGTTTTGAAGAATCCGCGGTCCATCCAAACATGGATTCATCTCCAATTTAATTCTATTTCTACGAATAGGCAGTCTATAATCAAAAAAAGACTAAAATTAGCAATAATTTTGGATGCCAGTTCGATGTCTATCAACACACTCAGTGGCTATCTATCAACACACTCCAGGGCAAAATGTGACACTTGCGCAGTTGTCCTACCAAAGAAGATCCTACGAATGCCAGCCAATCAGGCGACTAATATCCTTTTCAGAATACAGCTATTGATGAATTTATCACTAAACGCATATATTTTGAATTCTACTTGAACTTATTATTTGATAGGTCGTTGAGCTCGTTATGCATTGCTCTAGTCATTCCCTCCTTTCTGTACAGAGCCATATGAAAGTGTTGTAGATGCAGCGTGTTTTCTTAAAACCTATAACAAATCACTTCATGTACCACATGAAAAAAAACAGTATTTACTTGAATTTTGATAATAATTTTACAACATACCGGCCGCTCTCCTCATTCTGTTGGCTAGGAAACCCACTAGTGTTACTGTTAATCCAATCCTTGACACTCCTCGACAGCCTCAAAAGTTGATCTATGGTAGGAACCAAATCTTCTAACTTATCAATTTTCAATTCCCTACACAACCTCTTCATGAGCTTTTTATACTTTGGGAATGTCTCCACGTATCTTCGAAGCTGAGTCACGGCATGATCACACTCGGGCACAATGTCATCTTCTTTGTCTACGTTTAGAATTGTTTTGAGTTGAGCCATTTGAACTTGATAAGCATGGTTTTCTCTTTCTAATACTTTCCAATTCAAACACTTGTCATTGATAGCTCTCTTTAAACTGTCCGTATCTCCATTCTTTACTTCTAAAAGAGTATATGCGTAGTTTAATATCGAAGAGCTGGTGTCTGATGACGACTTTGTCTTAATGCCTGAATGTTCCTTGTTGATGGACTGCGATGATATTCGTAGTCCAAAGAGCAGAGAATCTACATCAAGAGATGTTTCGAATTTTGCCAACTCCTCAACAACACTATCGTAGAAAATTTTATAATTCTTACCAATCTGCTTCGATAGTGTTTCTAAGAGTTCGTCCATGTCGATAGTTTCGTCATCAAGTTGGACATATCCCAATTTCTTTTTGGAATTTTCTCTCATTGTAAGGTCGCGCACACGAATGATAAACTTGGTCAGCTTCTCCACTGTGATTTCACGTTCTTTCAGCTTTGGAACAATATCTGATGGATTGCGGACCTTTAAGATGGAATCTTTAATATCTGCTATCAAATCTCTATATCTTGTTTCGGTCCTTTCTTGATAGCTGGTGTCATTATTGAAGCTTATTTTTAACTTGTCCTGTCTGCTCACCTCCCCGCTCAACCTCGATACATCCTGCTTGATTCTTTCATTTTCGCACCTTACGTCTAATATTTTTTTACAAATCTCCTTTACAAATCTCTTTAGTTCTTTTATAGTAATATACATATCCTGCTCCTCAGGAGTCTCCCTCTTCACATCCAGTGAATTGGACATTATTTTTATTAATTTATCAATTTTGTAAACAAAGTTATCTCTGTTACCAGGAGAGAACAACAAGGAAGTGGAATGCTTTGAAGGTGTATTTGCAGACACATTACCATTAGAATACATCTTTTCAGTGTTGATGGTTATGGGCGTAACTGCAGATGCGGAGCGTTGGGAGGATTTAAATTGAACATCTTGAGAGGAGTTTACATTTTTAAGAGTAGAAATTGAAATTTTAGGAGAAGAAGCAAAAGATTGATTGTTTTTGCCAATAAAGCTCGAAAAAGATTGCACACCCACGGATTGATTATTATAGCTCTTGGCTTCTTGACCAGCGATTTCGCTTTCCAAGTGATGTATGTATTGCTTTAGTTGAGCAACTTGATCTTCTTCGGCATCTTTGTTGTTGTCAGAATATAAATTGTGAATAGAGTTTGAGCTCATATTTAAAGCGGAGCTGCTGCTATTAAGAACTCTCTTAAACCTAGACAACTCATCTACAAATACATTGTGAAGTGCTTTGAATTGGTTGTTCATGTACTTCTTATCTCCTTCACTATCATTCGCAAGGGAACCAACTACAGTTTGCATTTGTTGCTCCAGCTTTTTAAGAGCCGATAAGTGCTCTTCTTGTAGATTTGAAACCTTTTGTTCTTGCTTTTGGTCAATGTCCCTGAAAAGCTCCAACTGTGATTGTAAATTATTACACAAGCTCTCCTTTTCTGACAATAGATGAGCAGAATGAGCTCTTTGACGATCATGAGACTCTATTATTTCCTTTACTTCCTGCTTGTGTTTTTCGATAATTTCTTCAGTTTTGGCTACGTTCTCCTCAGATACCTTCAACATTTCTACTCGATGACTAGTCTCAGCTATTTTCATCTCCTGCTGAGATTCTTCTAGCATATGAGATAATCGCTGACACTCGTGCTTATATTGTTCGGAGTCACGCTCAGCTTTTTCTAATTTTTCTTGTAGCTGTTTCTTCTTTTCTTCATATTCAGCTATATAGCTATTTCTAACTTTCTTCTCATTATTTAAATCGTCGTGCCATGAACTAATTTTTAAACTCCAAGAATGTTCGGCTCTTGATAGCTGTTGGCTGTGCTCCTCCTGAAGAGCTTCCAACTTGAATTGGAGCTCTTTGGAGTGCATTTCGGAGTCAGCTTCAATCTTTTTGGATAATCGACTCTTATCAGCTTTTAACACCTCTATGTGCTCTGTATAGTGGTCGCTTAGCTTTTCTAGACGATCCTCATAATCTTTTACCAAATCCTCCAATCTCTTTTCGAATTCTTTATCGCTACGCGTTTGTCTCTGTTCATATTCTTGTTGTTGTCTTGATAGCTGACCTTCGTAGTGCTCTTTGAGTCCTGTTAACTTATTTGACCACTCGGTATTTGAGAGCTGCAATGAGGCATTGTGCTCTGATTTCAATTTTTGAATTTCGAACGTATAAGTCTCGGCTGTTTCCTCCTTCTTTTTTTGAGAGATTTTAATTTGTTCTGATTTGTTTTCCAACTTTTGTTTAAGGTCTGCAATTGTAATTTGGTCTTGAATTTGCCTGTCTTGATGATTAGATATCACGTCGTTTGCCTCCTTCAACTCTTTTGATAATCTATTACTGTTCTCGAGTGTTTTTTTGAGTTCTTCTTCGAATGCGTCGCATCGTAGTTTGACATCACTAACTTCCTCTAATAAATTGTTCCTAGCATCGTTGGCGGCATCGTTTATTAGAACTTTGATTCTGTCGTTTTGGTCTTGGTTGGCTGACTCTAAGCGTTTGATTAAACTCTTTCTTTCGCTTTGTAGGCGCACCAGTTCCTTTTCTAATTTCTCAATGTGTAGTACTGATTCAATTACGATTGATTTTTGATGTTCTAATTGCCCTTGTTGAACAATGTGCGTAGGGTTTGATTCCATGAGTTGTTCGTACTCTGATACTCTTGACTTGTATTTGCTGACCTCTTGTTGCAGCTCTTCGTTCTGCTTTAAAACTCTGGAAATTTGTTCATTTTCAACATTGGATTGTTCCTCCAACTTGTGTTGTAAAGCCTCGCTTTGACTACGAGATTTAGTTTCGACGTTTAGTATAACTTACAGATGGAGTTGATTGAACTGCTCATGAAAATCTGCTTCTGAAATGTTAAATGCACTTGTTGAATTTCTAAACATGAGATGTGATTATCAAATGAGACGTACGTTGAAATGTCTTTTTTGGAAATGTTTGAAATGTTCTGAGCATCTCTATAACTTTGAAGCGCATTTCTAGAATGCAATAGCAAGAGTTTTGTGTCTTCAATCGTTTTTTGTTGTTGTTTAATCATATGTTTTAACTCTGATTTGTTTGGCGAAGGGGTGTCGGTAGTCTCTGACAAGTCACTGTCAAACATACTGTTACCGCCGAAGAAGGTACTGTCACCAACGCTTGTGCGAGTGACATTCATGGCAGAAGGAAAATAACAGATACTAGAGTGGCGGGAGTTATGTCAACCAAACAACGATTTTAAACGAAGTTTTACAAAAAAAGGTGCATAATCAATTTCGAAAATGGAGTTCAATCAACATGCCACTTTGATTGAATCCATCATCAACACCGACTTTTCAGAAGCGCAGCGGGCAGAAACGCACTTGGACCACGCAGCCAGTACTATTTGCGCAAACTCTGTACTTTTCAAAGTATTTCAAGACTTTCAGAGTAATTTGTATACAAACCCACATAGTCAAAGCCCTGCATCAATCAGAACAAATAAACAAATACAATCCGTGAGAGAACGCATCTGTAACTTTTTTGGAACGAGTATTGATGTCTATGATGTTGTCTTCACCCTGAACGCCACTCACGCTATGAAACTAGTTGGGGAGTCCTTTCCATTTGAGGAGGGTTCAGAGTTCATTTGTCTAAAAGAAAGTGCACACAACTCACTGCTTGGGGTTAGAGAATTTTGTTGTGAGAAAAGCGGAAGGTTTGGAGTTCTTGATGTTCAAGACATTGAATCAAACCTACAAATGAACAAACAAAACGAACAACAACCCACAGTCCATCATTTATTCGCATATCCCGCAGAGTGCAACTCAACCGGCAAAAAATACCCACAAAGCTGGACGGATCACATTCAATCAAAGACAACTCCCTTTTTAGGCTCCGAATCAAAGAATGGACAATGGCATGTACTTTTAGATGCTGCAAAGTTTGCATCAACCAATACATTAGATCTCGATGTGCACAAACCCGATTTTGTAAGCGTCAGCTTCTACAAAATTTTTGGGTACCCATCAGGATTAGGTGCCCTACTGGTGAGACGTGATACAAATGTATTACAAAAGAGATACTTTTCAGGAGGCACCGTAGTGGTGAGTGCGGGTGATGTTCGATATCACGAACTAAGAAAAAGCATCCACGAGAGATTTGAAGATGGAACCATTCCGTTCATGAATGTGATTGCACTGGGTGTTGTCATGGACGAATTACCCAAATTGTGTGGTTATTCGGATCCAAGGTCTTTTATTAATTTTGTATCGTCCTATACCGGATATTTGAACGAAATCATGTATAATAAACTTTTGAATACAAACCATCACAACGGGTCTCCTGTGTGTGAAATTTATTCTTATCATTCTGGATCCTCAATTATAAACATGAACTTTTTAAGAAGTGATGGCTCACATCTTGGTTACTCCACCGTAACGCAAGCCGCACACCTTCATAATATTAATTTGAGGAGTGGTTGTTTTTGTAATCCTGGTGCTTGTCATAAAAATTTAAAACTTACTGCGGAAGATCAACGAAATCATTATGCACAGGGACATGTATGTTGGGACAACAGGGACGTGATAGCAGGTAAACCTACCGGAAGTATTCGTATTAGTTGGGGATGGTGCTCGACACTTTCTGATGTGGAGAAGTTCATGAACATGGTACACGAATGTCTTGTGGAGAAGAATAGAGAATCAATCATCAGTAGTGGTAACCAAGAAATATATTTATCAAAATTGTATATTTATCCAATAAAAAGTTGTGCTGCCATGGAAGTCATTGGCGAATGGCCACTGACAGAGGCAGGTCCACTTTTCGACAGAGAATGGACGATTGTTGACCAAAAGGGTTCTTATTTATCTCAAAAAAAACATCCACGTATGAGCTTGATTACACCTCGTATTGATCTTGACGCTGGTGCGATGTTTGTGAGTTGTGGCCAAACTTCTATCAGAATAGATCTGAACGAGTATCCTCAAGTGACTGGTAACAACTATCGCGTGTGTGGCAGCAAAGTAGAAGGTCTTATTTACAAAGAAGATGTAAATAGTGTTTTAAGTGATTTCCTTGAAGTCACCTGTTTTTTAGTGCGGAAGAGCCCTCTTGTTGATAGATATACAAGAGGGACCAAAGATTTGATCAACTTTTCAAACGAAGCACAGTTTTTGATGGTGTCGAGGGCAAGTCTTGACGACTTGAATAATAGATTGTTTGATGAGGTGACTGAGAGCTCTGACTGGTTGATTGAAAGGTTCAGACCGAATTTAGTTGTTGAAGGTAACATTGCTCCATACTCAGAAGACCTAATCAAACAACTGCGTATTGGTAATGTAGAGATGTCGGTTGTAGATTTATGCAACAGATGCACGATGATATGCGTGGATCGCGAGACTTTAACTGTCACAAGTGAGCCACTTAGAACTTTAATGCAGTACAGGAGGGACGGAAGTCGTGTGTTGTTTGGTATTTTGTTGTCACTGAAGACTATTACACCACAAAACCTTCGTGTGCATGATAAGGTGATTTTCGAAAATAAATAATGTAATGATAACAATAAACTCATATTATGTAATAACTAAAGGTTGTTGGTGGTGTCACATAAAATACCTTTGGTTTTAAATGCTTTTGTAATAAATGAGTCAATTAACAGAAATGTCTGTCATCAAAAGAGCTGCTGAAACATTGAAACGTGCTGATTATGTTCTAATAACTGCAGGAGCGGGTAAGAGAGATTGACGTCATTGATTAACATGAAGGTCTTGGTGTTGACTCTGGCTTACCTGATTTTAGAGGGGTTGAGGGCTTTTGGCGAGCGTATCCACCCATGAAGCAGTTAAATTTGAGATTCGAGGAGATGAGCACACCGAGATGGTTTAAAGAAGATCCACAACTTGCATGTATGGCATCTATAGGATTTACCATTTAATTTTAGGGGGTTTTTTTGGACACCGTCAAAATTTATATAAAACGAAAGATCCACACGATGGCTATCACATTCTCAAGAGAATCGTTGATTCAAAAGGTCCAGATTCATACTTTATACACACGTCTAATGTAGACGGTCATTTTGAAAGAGTATTTCCAAAAGAAAAAATATACGAGTGTCATGGTTCAATTCAGCATTTACAATGCACCAAACGCTGTGATGGCATTTGGGGAGTACAGGATCATCACGAACAAAAATTTCCAATCAATGTAGATCCAGTTACTTTTAGGGCACAAGGAGAATTACCAAAGTGTCCCACATGTGATGCATTGTGTAGACCTAATGTACTAATGTTCAGCGACTCTTATTGGAACACTGAGAGAGAAGAAGAACAAGAAGCTTTTAGAAGTGAGTGGTTAGACAAGGTACTCCAACAATGCAAGCAAGGTAAAAAGATGGCAATCATCGAGATCGGAGCAGGTAAATACGTTCCAACGATTAGATACCTAAGCGAAAATATGGCAAGAACAACGAAAGGAACTCTTATACGGATAAATGTTAGGGAATCAGAGATGGATCGAATCGAAAGTGACAGCAACATTTCAATCTCACTTGGCGGTCTTGAGGCACTGACATTAATAGAAAAAGAATTGTTTGAATAAACGGCTTTCCGACACATTGACCTAATTGTTAGGAGTTCTTCCAATAACATGTTTTTATTTTTAGTGAATTTTTTCGTCAACCCTGAAATTATTTATAGACAACCAACACAACATGTCACAATACGGCATTGACCCACAGTCAATAAATGTTATAGAAGCAGTGAATGTCAATGAGATTGATAACGATAGCATAACTGCACCACCCACTGCATCTGAGCGCTTAAGAGGAATATTCGAAAGCAAGACTGTGGAAAATGGATATTTCGATCTACCTCACTTGGACGACTATGAGGGCACTGGAAAAGGGTACGGATATGGATATGGATACGATGGATCATTCAAGAAGAGATTCCATCACAGCACCAGCGCCGGAAATCTATACCAAGATGAATTTCACAATGCAGCACCTGACAACAGCTACAGCACTTTTAAGAGCTCTTCAGATGGTTATAATGCGCCATCAGTTGAGGGCAAATTAATAGGACCAAGTAAATTTGTTGCCATTACAGATTTTCCCTCTCGCCTCACCTTCAAGAGACCTGACATGATTTTTGCATACATTTTGGAATGGATAACAGCCTTTGCTCTGTTTGGTTTAGGATTGGTCATGTACAGTGCACCTTATCCAGATCGTTGGTTTAGACTAAGTGACGCTTCTCTATCCTATCCAGCTCTACCCTCCATTCTTCCAGATTGGTCCATTTTTGTTATCAACATTGCTTGCCCTCTTGCACTGGTGGCCATTATATGGTTGGCAGTCGTGCGCAACGGTCACGATTTACATCATGCAGTACTAGGACTCGCCGCATCACTTTCCTTTGCCTTCTTCTTCTCCACCTTCCTGTGGGTGGTCGTTGGAGGGTTGAGACCAGATTTTTTGGAGAGGTGCAATCCAAACATGAACATTGTAAATTCCCTCAAGACCCAGAGAACCAAAGCATACTCGAGCGACGTTTATTTTAGACAATCAGAAATTTGTCAATCCTACTTTAATAATGTTTGGAGTTTTGGAACTTATTCGCCCGCATTTCCAAGTGCAACTGCTTCGAGCGCTATGGCTGGTTGGTTTTTTGCAATGCTATATATTGGAGGAAAGACAAATACTTGGAGGTTGAGCTTGGGACACTTTTGGAAGTTTCTACCATTCGTCTTTTTCCCCATGTGTTCCATGTTGGCCGTTTCATTGACACGCATAAGAGATAATTCAAATTCTTGGTACGATGTGTGCATGGGTTGGGTTATCGGATTGGTCACATCGCTCGTCTCTTACCGATTGCACTATTGTTCAATCTTTGGTATGAGCTGCTACATTCCAAACTATTATCTATGGAGACACGTCAACAAATACATTTTAGAAAAGTTATCAACAAGACAAATGGAAAAAATAATAATCAAGAATTAAAAACATTTTACATCATCATTTGGTTCTTGTTTGCCGTTCTTCTTAATGGCTTTACTGCAAAGTCCTTGTGCTTCATAATGTTCATTCTCAAAATGTTATTTTCAGTGTCGTGAATGTAAGAATCTCCCAAATCAATAACCCTCTGGAAAGTGTTGTTCCGTTGGTCCGTCATGCGGGCGTACAAAATCTTGTTGTGCGAATCGATGCGTGCCTTGATTTGTTTTTCTTGAATCAATGTTGCCACTTCCTTCTCCAAGTCAACTACGGAGGTGTTGAACACTTTGGCCATGCGGTTCATGTCAACGCTTGTAAATGGACTCACATATTGAATTAATGATCTGCTGCGAATCTTTTGGTAGAGCGGTTGAACGTGATCTCTCAAATGAATGTCAAACACAAGTTCTGGGAGTAACCTATCAAGACCAGTCAATGCTGATGTGTATCTAGACTCGTAGAAATCTTGAATAAGTTCACGTACTAGAGGCACCAACTCCAAAAAGTTCTTAAAACTGGAATTATCCAACAACTGAAAAAATGTGAAAATGAAAAAATGATAAAACTTACATTGTACAGTTCACGACGATCAAAGGTGGCTAATGCGGTAAGACCTGCATAAATGGCAATGTCTTGCAAGGAAATGACATCGTTGAACTCATCACCCAACGAAACATCACATTCCAATAACTTCTTGGCTACTGTCTTGTACTTTTTGCTCTCAAGGTTATACAATGCACTTGCAACTGCGATCTTGCTGACGGCTACCTTGTCCTGACCCTCTGCAATGTCTGGTGTTTGTTCTGCTTTTTGTACGTATTGGTTGATGGTGTTAAAGTTTCCGGTTTCAATACCAATTTTGATTACACTCAAGCACATGTGGATAATGTGTTTGGAGGAGGTGCAATAGTCTCTTGTACGAAGGTATGACTTGAAAGCATTTTGTAGTTCCCCTCTTGCAAAGTAAAAGTCTCCAAGTTCATTGTGACCCATGCGGATGGACTCCTTGATGAGGTTGGTTCTGAAAGAGTTTAATTCAATTTCCAATTTTTCAAGCGTTTTGGCTGCTTCTTGATCAACTGAGCTGACCCATGCCTCATCATACTTTTCATTAAGACTGAGAAAAATTAGTTTAAAAAATAAAAGTAGAAAACACGAACTCATTAGCGAATTTTTCTAATACTTCTTTGTATAATTGCGTATTAATTCCAGTCTTAAGTTGCTTCACGGCTAGGCGTGCAGCCTCTGAGCGGAGTTCTTTACTATTTTCTGCCGCAAATATAAGACGCTTAACTTTCGTAAGACCTGTATAGTTTGAAATGTATTGTTCAAGATCGAAGGACGACATGGTGGGTATGATCGATGTTTGCTTGAGTTCCTGTTGGGAAGTTGACCTTTATTAAGCAATATCCAATCAAATTAGTTGTAATTGAGATTAACAAGAATTATGTTTTCATGAATCAAACAACGTCAAAGAATTTAATTGAAAATTTGTTTATTTACATGTATTTATCTGCGTGCTGCAATTTGTAACAAACCAGCAATAAGGTATAAACCACCGGCAATGACCCACAAGACACCAGCTTGTGTTTGGAATGATCTGGTTTCAGCAGCTCTTAAGAAACTGTGCCATGCGATGGAACCAAGTAGTAACAATACGGAGGCAACTGTGTACATGACTGTAGCGATACCGTTCAAGTACAAGCTGGAGATCAAACTCTTTGGTGCAACTTGGAAGGTTCCGTTAGTGCGGCTGTTCATGTTGCTCATGAAGGTGTGGTACAAGAAAATACCATCAATGATGGCACCGTAATTGCGGATCAAAAAGTAGGCAAGGATTAGTGAGGAACCAATGATCCAGATGATAGTACCAGCGTTGAAAGTGTCGAACCTGGCACTTCCGGCTAACCATAGAGCGGCACCAATGATCATGAGGATGCTTCCTAAGAAGAAGGCAATGCTTCCGAAGATGTTCAAAAAGTGGTATGGTGTTCTTGAATTCTTGTTTCCAAGGTCAAATCCTCCTACGAATGCGAATATTGATGCCAATGTGAAGAATGAGAAGGCAATGATCCATAGGACACCGCTTGCAACGTAATGGTATCCAAAGTCTGCCAAACTGATGGCGGCACCGACTAGTAGTAGGACGCCTCCAATGAACATGGATAGACCCATAAGGGCACCCATGATTTGTGATAAAACCTGTGACTTTGCTTGGACAGGTGTTGCATAAGCGGTCTGTGTAACGGTCGTCTGTGTGACTGTTGTTGCTCCTGGTCCGTCCAATACCTTAGTTGGGACTGTTGATGGTAGTACTGTTGTTGATGTGCTGTTCATCATGTTGTGTTTTTTTTTGTGTATTTCTGAAGATAACTGCGCGTTTAAATATATCTCATCTTTTAATAATAGAAATATAAAAATAATTATTACTTTTTTTATACAATTGCGCGAAAAAAGGATTCCGTTTGAAACAATCAAAGTTATTTGCCTAGACCCAACATCAGATGGTTGCGGTCTTCACGTGGCGAGGTCAACGATACTTATAACACGTGTCGCCACGTGATCAATACATATGAGCAACAATACGGGAACCAGTATTCGCTTATATATTTGGTGTAATTTTAGTGTAAGGTAACTCATCAATAACCATTGACGGGGGCTTGGTAAAACTACCAATAAACTTACAGGCTATCCCTGTTTTATAAAAAGACCTGAGATGGCATTCTTCGCCTCCTCCAGTGTCTCTGACTTCACTACCATTTGAAATAAAGTAGCACCCCTACATACCATGAATCTAGTTGATAATTGGTTTCATATCCCTTACAGGCCTAAAAGACGACTTAAGTCGTCTTTCAGGCCCAACTATGTAGAGACCTCAAAAATGCACTTTTAATAGATTTTTTTGAACAGTTATGTTTATAAACAGTGTCTTTTATGGTATTCATTAAAACATTCCCTTCTAAGTGAAAATGCATGTCACAAGCTTTACAATAGTATCTTGTCTCAGATCTCTTGCCTTTTTCTCTACAATTCTGACACCGCTTTCTATTGTTAGGATGCTTAGTTAACCAATGCTTCATACTGGTATTTGCATTAGTTCCTTGTCTTTTCTTAACTGAAACACCTATCTCCTTTACAATGTTATAAATGAACTGAAGTTGACTTTGACGTCAATTGATTGTCTTCAAGTTTCGAAAAATGATCCATGCATTAACAACCATCATTTTCACTAATGCTATTGTTTGACAAAGAGTGTATCTCTTTTTGCGATGTCTAAATAAATAAAAGCAACATTAAAATCCTCATCACTCAAGTCGGTTGCTTCACTATCATAATCTGGTGGCTGTGTGTCGCGCTTATGTATTTGTTGTTTACGCGGCAGAGCATTGCGGCTCTTAAATTTGTGCTGTCGGCCGGCTTTCGGAACACGAGATACCATTATTTATTGAAGTCAACTTTATTTATTTATCAAACAAAAATCATCATCCCTGTCAAAAAATTACCAGTACTCAAAGGGATATAAACATAGTTAACTCTCAAATTGATTCGTTCGTTTTCAAGATTATTGTAATCTACAAGCTTGTAGATTGACAAAAAGCACGACACGTGGACGCGGATATAGTGGAAGAGGAATCTATTCTCAAACAGATACTTCCTCCACCACCAACTTATGTGGCTCTCGCTCCAAGAAAATTGCAGTGCAATTTCGAATTAACGTTTTTCAAGATTTAGGTTGGATCATTTCAGATTGTATTTTAATCGCATCAATGGTGAATGTATTAATGTCTCATTGTCGAAACATTCCGATCGCGACTGTTCAAGTTTCAATTTTTGAACGAATACTTTTCAATTGCGGATGTGCGGAAATAGAACCCGCAGTCCGTCTGATTAAATAGAATAGAAATGTTTCACGATTTTTCTTAGAAACATCAAATGAAACCTCCACACCACATTACTCAAGTGCATAGAGCTCAACAAAACACATATCAAACACGTAGTGCAGCTGATATACCTGTTGCCAACCTATCAAAAGTAAAATTCCAAAGGTTGGTAGTACCAGTAATGGACCAAGTACTATTTGTGAATGGAGAATCCTGTGGCCTAGACTTGAACAGAGTGAATAAAATAATAGACCAATACTATCACTTATCAGAATTTATAATTAAATGGAATCAGAAAATCTCAGGTCAACACAAGTACAAACACATTTTGAGACCATTCAGTTTTATACCAGCTATCAGGAAGTACAATATGAAGGCACAAGCGGAGCTTCCATCAGATATGATGTCATCTGGTGACATTGGTGTGTACATCAATATAACAAACAAGATTGTTGTTGTGGATTCGAAGAAGTTACAAGACAAGTACAATGACTTTATAAACCTTTACCATAAATATAGAAAATTATATAATGTAAGAAAACTCAAAACAAAACAAAACAAATAAAATTGTAAATAATACTTGTAAATAATTATGCATTATGACATTGTTATTGATTGACCAGAACCCATTTCAAAGTCACATTTTTGAAATAATTCTTAGAAGTGAATAAATCAACACAGCATCCTCATGGAGGTTGTGTCTGATATTACTTCATTGTCGAAGTACTCCTCCATCCTCATTTGGTAAGTATCTATATGATTGTCATGTGCTTAGAGGTGAACACGTGCTGGGCCTGAAATTTGGTAACACAATAAACATAGTGCGTGTATTCCCTTGAGTTTATTAATACTGGTGCACGTACTACATTATGAAATCCAACTCCTTGTGCACATAAAACTTGCAATGTGGAGGAGAATATCCTCATAGTCAAAAACATAACTCTCGCATCTCTCTGTAGGAACAGTATCTTCCTTATTGCTGTTGTTTCTATCCATCGAACCATAGTCCATCTTCGCAGAAGACTTATTATGATACGTACTTGTATTGTACGTGTACTTAAGCTTTTCGAAAAATACAACACAGAAATTTACGAAGAGAAAGATGTCCTTAATGTATCACTGTTGTGGGATAAGATGTTAGCTAATTTCCTATGGTCGTTGCTCCGGTGGTTTGTTATTTGCTTTTGTTGTATCTTCTTGAACGCGTTTGCCACTTCACATTGGGAAATGATTGTTGCAATCTCCAACTCGACGCATTGTTTTACGTGTTGAATGTTCAAGGTAACCACGTTTATCAATTCTGTAAATGATTTGGTCTTGAGACAAAATACTCAACCTCTGTATACGCAAGGGTGGACTCTTGTATTGAGAAAATTGCAACGTGAACAAGTATTTGTTGTTGTGGCAGTCATACAATTCGCGCCCTCCAATCTACAACCAAGAAAGTGCAACCGGCACTTGGTTTGTGATTGATATTAAATAAGATAGCACTTATACTGATGAAAAACAAGTGTTCATCACAAAATAATTGTAAATCCAGTTGACGTCGGCTAACTGTGTCTGAGTACAGGCAAAGACGAGTTAAAGGGCAGCTAGATAGTATGATATATTATAATACACCTGAAGTAATAGCGGTTTTTTGGAGCAACCAAGTTTTCAAACGAGAAATCTCGTTTCCAAAAATTTTAAATGAACACTCAACACTAATAAGGCGACTGGTGTCACATCGAGCTAAATTGATTGCAAAAATTTATTAAAAAGAACAAGGCGGAGTACAATAACACTACAAACTTCGTTGGTAGAATACTTCATGCTAGTCGTTGAAGCTATTAATATTAATATAGCTAGGGGATATTCCAGTAAGAACCATACAACGCAGTGAATTTAGCTATACTTCATAAGTGTATTTATAACTTTTCAATGATTTGGGATCATTGCTTATTCAATTTAATATCTTTTTGGCAAGCTACAATGTGAAGATATTTACTCCTTGACCCGTTATATCCGTTGTACATTTTATCGGCACCTGAGACGCAAATGAAGCAGATTCGGGTCTCTAACTAGGAATTCATGATCTCGAAGTTGTTGTGTGGATATTAATTCATATTAATATAATATTCATACGACATTAATTTTACAAAAAAGCAAAATACTGACTTCAGACAATGAAATGTGACGTTAACAATAAGAGAAGGGATTGTATAATAAATTAATCTATTGTTACAACTATGGTAATCTCACCAAATGGTCATTAAAGAAGGACACCATCCTTTGTTCATACTGGTCAGGCTTGAAACCAATCATGTCACAGTGCGATCCACAGTAACTCGGTTGATTGAGATCAATATCAAACCAAGTCGTTACATTAACGCCCTGCTTAATCAACTTCTCTGACGCTCTATAACTATTATTTATGGGTACAATTTTATCATTCGTCTTGCTAACAAAATACACATGTCTTCCTGGTTTTATGGTTGACAAGAGCGTTTCAGGATCATAACGGAATGGAGGACACCCATAGGGCCAGGCAATCTTAGATCTAGAACAAACAGAAGACAAGACATAGTTGGGATCGAAGCCATACATAACAATATTCGCATACAATGTGTCTCTTATATAAATGGCAGGCGCATCAAGCCAAGCAGCATTCAAGTTGACTCCTCCATCCACGGCGAAGGTAACCGTAGCTGTACTGCCGCCCATACTTTCTCCAAATATACCAATATTTTTACTAGAGTTTGACAACCGAGGATAGTTCGCAAGTAAGTAGTCCAATCCTCCCAAAACATCCCAGTGCTCCTGATTTCCAAACGAGGCATAAGGGTATTTTGAGGACACCTCAGACTCGCCGTGATTACGCAAATCAAGTGCCAAAACATTAAAACCGTTCTTCCATAGCATTGCAATGTTATCAATAACGCTTTCCTTACAAGACCTTATACCATGAACCGCGATTACGAAGGGGTCCTTGTCTGGATTTGATAGCATGAGAATGGCCTTAATTCTCATTGAAGGATCCACTGCACCTTCGTCTTTAATTGTTCTAGATTGAAATGTTACATAGCTCCAATTTGATTGTGGTAGAAAATAACGTGGGATGGAACTATTGACCGAACCACAATAACTTGGCCGATAGTTTGATGGGTTATTGGCTGCTCTGTTAAGGTTATAACATCCTTGTCCCTCGACTGATGGGTTTGCTGCGTAAATGGTATTGAATCCATATACTCCTATCCCCCCGTAGATTGCAAAGAACACTGTGATAAATGCGATGATGAACACCAAAATCGAAATTATCAGCACGACTGCTAGAACTATCGGCCAATTTACTACCCTCTTCACACTCTTGGGAGTTTCTATCGCATCAAACTTTCCATTTGTGTGATCCTGTAACGGAATGTCGACGCTAGTGCTCATTTTTTAGAAATATGAACTTGCAGTTTAATTGTAAGGCATAACCAAACTACCGCATGTCACGGATATTATGAAAGGAGACCCGCAGAATACTATGGGCGTCCGATTTAGGCGGCCTGGAAGGCCGCAAATATTTTTTCTTGTGTTTTTTCATTTTGAACAACCAAATGAACTCGCCAAGACAATCTCACAAACCCGTCGTGTGATAGAATATGCATCTAAATACCTTTCGTAACTGTGTTAATGCATTAAAAGCAACACGTGTAACGGTTCATGCATCTACTTAAAGTAAGTAAAGAATATAAGCAAAAGGATTAGAGTTCATATTGAGAGGATTTGTATCTGCTGACATCAACGAAAATAATAATTTTGATTTATTATTTCAAAATAACGGCTAATTTATAAGGTAGATATCCTGAAAAAACTCGCACCCCGAACGCTAAATTAATTTCAATAAAAATTGTAAAGAAGACATCTCTACAAAACAAGATTCACAGACCATAACTAGTTAGGTTTTAAAAAATGTATCGCGCTTAATATCCTTGTACTGTTGTTTGTTGTCTTGTACAGCTTCTGACTAAACTATGCCTTTTAATTATTAAAGCTTAAGAGCAAAAGTATAAGGATTTATATCTTAATCTAGCCTCACATAAAAGAAATATTTTGGTACAAAAAAGTAACAAACAGAATTTCAGGAAATTTCAAAATGGGTCCCTATCTGTCGATCCAAATTAATCAAAAATGAATCTATTTGGTGTCCGTGTGACAGTTTAGATAGAATCAAAATTGTAAAGCTAATTCTGAGATAAACCTTAACGGGGAACGTCATGTCAAAACTTCGTGCAAAAGAAAGAAAGGATGCAAACACAGCAGCCGAAGACCCAGACACCATCTAGTAAGAAGAAAACCTCTGACCATAGTAGTTCCAACACAAACAAGCCCGTTGCTAGAAAAAAGAACTTCTTACTGCAAAATGTGTTTTCATTTTATAATATTGGAATTGTTATATCAAGCATTATTATATTCCTCATTGGAACGGCAATAGGGGTCCCCTTATTCTTTGTTTTTCAGGTTAGTATGACCGAATCACTTTACTCAAACATGTAGGGGCAAGACAAAGAGAGCGGACGTGAGCAATTGAAAGCTTCTCTACTATATCAGGTTGAAGGAATATATAATTCACTTGTGCCAATGTATAAGTTGAGCGGTAGTCTATCGGAGTTTTATAAAGAATTGAATGGTTCAGTTGGCATCAACTATGTGAACGACTTTAAGCCTTTTGTTGAGCGCACTGACTTGTTTGTACATGGGCTAGTGTCTACAGCCATTAGTATAATAGTTAATGACACAACTCAACTTCAGCAAAGAATGAGGTCGAAGGGAGGATTTTATACCAATTTTACTGCGGAAGTGAAACAACCCTTAGGTACCACAGTAGCCATTATCATTGCAGCAGCACCGGCAAAGTTTTCATTCATTATTGGAAAGGACACCACATATGAACCCAGTCTAAAAGATGTTTATTTAAAAGTGGCCGCAACAAAGAAGAACGCCTGTGGACCAAGAAGACCATTTTTGGCTCAAGATGGCGAAAAAGGTGGAGGTTATAGCATTTTATATTACCAACCCATTCTTGATGGTTCAAATTTATTAGGAGTGAGCAGTACAGGTTTGAATTTGAATGCATTCTTCACAAATGCTCTGCTACCAGGAACAGCCTCTCGAATCGTTCAGCAAGTGTTTGACGTAACCAATGGAACAAGTGAATTTTTATATTCCTCGGCGACCGACGAACAAGTACCTTTCGGAGTGCCTGCCTCCCAAATGACCGAACTTCAACATGTTTCCATGCAAAGAATGTACGAATACAGTGAATATCAGGATGTGAACGTGGCCGACCGTACATGGAGAGTTTTTTACATTCCCACAACTGATTATTTGGGTTCCTTCAATTCTGGTACCAAATGGATGGCCATTATAATTTACCTTGTGGTTTGCGTTGTGTTTACAATCATGGTTATATTCATGATGAAGGTTTGGGAGTACTATAACAACCAGAGCAAATTAGACAAGGAACGCATGCTGACCGCACAAAAGTATCAAGATAACATTCAAGCAATGATGAATCGTATTTCTGATGCTGATGCTAGGATAGCCACTGTTATCAATGGTAAGTGTTTTGATTGATGAATTTATTAACCTTGACAGCCATACCCGACTTTGTAATCGTGATAAATAACAGCGGATGCATCGTTATGGCCAATGCTTCATTCTCTAGACAGTTTGGAACTACTAGTAATGACTATGACAAACACCTCAACATTTCAATGTTCTTCCCGGACTTGGAGGAATCGTTCTACGTTAAATTAAGCGAAAGCACCTCGATAAATACAAGCGCTAAAACTAGATTTAATTCGATAGTACCAGTGCAGGTTATCGTAAGAACGTTAGACTCAAGTGATGACCTTGAAGAGGAGGCCTATGTAATAGTAGCAAGGAATTTGAGCGATCGCGAAAAACTTTTAGATAATATAGAAAATCAGAAGAGGCATCTAAGTAACATGCTCAAGCACGCAGAATTTGATGCACATTTCCACAAAGATGAAAAATTCAGGAAAGCTTTTTTGGCATTTTGTAAAAATAATAGAACAGAGGAGAACGGTCTATTCTTGGAGGAAGTAAGAAGGTACAAGAAGAGTGCTGTTGAGAAGAGAGCCGAAAAACAATTTTACATTTTCTCTAATTTTATCAAAATTGGTTCTCCTCATCAATTGAATATTAGTTCTGAGCTCAGCACTCACATGGAGTCAAGACTAAATAAAAGTTTGGGAGATTCCGATCTTTTTAATAACATAGAAGAGTTGATAAAGAGCGAGATTGTGGTCGATTTGTATCCTCGTTTCCTTAATCAAGAAAAGAAAAAGTCTTATGTATCTGAACCCTTGATCTAATAAAATGTAATCATATGCCGAAGTGTGTTGTAATGTTGGTTGACACAAAAATATTAAAAAAATGTTGAGATCCACATTCAAGCACGCACAATCAATCAGAAATATCGCCACTCTCAACGCCGTAACAAACGCAAAGAGATGCTTTTCTGTAACTCAAGTTCCAAGAGCGTCCGTAGATGCAGACCAATCACACGACGACTTTAAACCAAAGAGCAAAGTTGATAATGTGACTGACAGATTCGAGAAGATGAAAGAGTTCATCGACCAGCAAGTAAACAAAGAGCCAGTAGTACTTTTTATGAAGGGCATTCCAAGCCGACCCGAGTGTGGATTCTCGCGTAACGTAGTCAACATTTTGGAATCATACAAAATTAATTACAAAACTTTTGATATGAACGCAGATCAATTAATGAAGGAAGCATTGAAGGACTACAGTGATTGGCCCACCATACCCCAACTCTATGTTAAAGGTGAGTTCCAAGGAGGAAGTGATATCGTCTCAAAACTGCATTTTGATGGTAAACTAAAGCAAATTTTAAATGATGCAAAGAAATAAACAACCTTCAATTTACCCATGAGTTCGTATGTTCAATTTTTGTCCCACTCGAAGTTAAAAAAATCTTGTATTTTGCCGGTTTTAATTTTGTAACATATAGTTGGCTTGATTTTTGCGCCCACGGAACCCGTTATTTCTAATTTATTGTGCATCTAAACAAAAACATTATCATTGGTCTGTGAGGGCGTAACGTTTTTGACTGCCAATAATGAACAATAGTCTTAACGAGAGCACCACTATCGAAACAGCAACAGAGTCGACAAAGACACAATCAAATGGTGTTAATGTCAAGGTTGTAGTGAGGTGCAGACCCACTAATGAGGATGAACGAGGGCAGGGCACTTGTGTTGGAGACTTTACTTCAAGATCCTTAACAATAACCAAACCAAAGAACCCTCCAAAGACATATCATTTCGATCATGTGTTCTCGACTGGTACAACACAATCAGAATTTTTTGATGTCGCAGCGAAACCCATTGTTGATGAAGTGCTAGCAGGATATAACTGCACAATATTCGCATATGGACAAACCTCTACAGGAAAAACATACACAATGGAAGGTATCAAAGGAACTGACGCATCAGTGGTAGATGTTCGTGCTGGCATCGTTCCAAGAAGTATTCATCACATATTTTCTACATTGGAGAACAACAATGCAGAATATTCTGTCAACGTGACTTGTCTAGAACTTTACAACGAAGAGTTGCAGGACCTTCTAGCAACAGAGAAAAAGCAACTCCGAATCTTTGATGAAAGCAGCGGAAGAAAAGGAACAAAAGTTTCAGGACTAGAAGAGGCTACTGTGACCAATGCCAATCAAATTCTGACCATACTAGACACTGCACAAAAAAAGAGGCAGAACGCAGAGACAAACATGAACAAAAACTCCTCACGCTCTCACGTAGTCACATCAATAGTGATTCACATGAAGGAAACAACTCAAGAGGGAGAGGAGTTAATGCGCATAGGAAAACTCAACTTAGTGGATCTTGCAGGAAGTGAAAACATTGGGCGCAGCGGTGCACAAAACAAGAGGGCAAAAGAGGCAGGAGTCATTAACCAATCTTTGTTGACTCTAGGTCGTGTAATCAAGGCACTTACAGATCACTCCACTCACGTTCCCTACAGAGAAAGTAAACTTACTCGTCTTTTACAAGACTCTCTTGGTGGTAGAACTCGCACTTGTATCATAGCAACCATAAGTCCTAGTATAATCAACTTTGAAGAAACCATGAGCACTCTTGACTATTCTTACAGAGCTAAGAACATTAGAAACAAACCAGAATTAAACATGAAGATTAGTAGAACTGCCATGATTCGTGAACTCAATGTAGAGATTGATAAATTAAAGACAGAGCTTAACAACCAAAGAGCAAAGAATGGAGTGTTCATGTCGCCCGAACAGTATGCAGAACTGAATGCAACCATTGAGTCACTCAGACAGCAGTGCGTAGATACCAAAGCTGAAAGCCGTTGTAACAGAGAAGATTTGGAAAATGTCACCACTCAACTCAGGTCATCCGAAAAGAGAGAACAGGAAACAAACCTTAAGCTTGAGGAGGAGACCAAGACCAGATTACAAGTCGAATCCAAACTATCCGTGACGGAACACAACCTACAGCATACATTATCGGAGCTTGCCGAAGAGAGACACATTGGCGAAGAATTGATCAAGAGTAGAGCTGAATTAGAAGTGCAAGCCCATGGATACGTTGATGACATTAAAATGAACAACTTGGACATTGAAGGATACACTGCGAAGATTGAGCGAAAGAACAGAGTAGAGAATGAAAATGTTCATTCCGTTCATGACTTCCATTCCGCTATCGACCAAACAGTTGACAACACCACAGCCAACCTACAAGTGCTCCACGAAGAAACAACGACTGGCCTCAAAAACATTAACACCACATTATTTAATTTTGTACAAACCAAGAACAAGAGGATTGAAGGAATCGTGACACAACTAGGCAACATTACAAACGTATATGGTCAAGATGTAGAATCAACAAAATCACTTCTAGATGCTTCCACAAACCTGACTTTCAACATTTTAGACACCTCGTCGAAATTAAGCACGGATCATGTTACGGACATTTCAACCGCTGTAGACAGCCACAAAGAAGTCCTGACTGCTGCGCTGAAGATGGCCATCGATGAATTCAAGAATAGTCAAAAAGAATTATCCGCGTTTGCATCGAAAGTAGCCTCCAACCTATCATCCACTCGCTTGACAGTAGAGAAGAGCATGTTTACAGTTGCCGACTTGCACGATCAAATTGATTCCCTCATCACCTCTCACTGCGAGTCACAGATCCAAAACACTAATGTGCTGCATGAACAAATCAACGTGCTCATCCAGGACCAATTGACTTTAAGTAACGATTTGAAGGAACAAGTATTTTCCATGATTGACGAACGAACCAACTTGATGAAGAGAAACCTAAACCAGACCAACAGTCAACTTTCCGTTACAAAAGATCAACAAATAGGATTTGTCAACCGATTCAAGACCAGAGCAATCGACCAGAGTCACAAAGTAAGAACATGTGCTCAAGAGACACGCAACCAAGTACAATCCGACACGGATCTCCATTTGGAACAAACCAACACTCACATGGAGTCATGTCAAGGACTGTTGAGGAATGGAATCATCAAGTTGGAGTCAACGTCCAATGAGGTCATTCAAAAGTTGGATCAAGTCAAGAACGTCACCGTTGGTTACAAGAACAAGATTGAACAGTTACACACCACACATACCAACGAAGCCACCAACCTCAACATTTCCTCCAAGAATGATTTGACATCACGCCTATGTTCCATCAACAGCAGTCAACAATCCATCTCGCAAGATTTAATCTCCTTTGATCAATTAGTGGTGGACAACTTTACGAACGACACATTGGAAAAGTCAAATGCTTTGAGCAAACTTTCATCCGACCGTCACATCAACTTGCAACAATTACACATGCACATGAAACAACAAACCAATCAATTCGTCGACAATTATCAAATCGATCGTTCATGCGGAACGACCCCGAAAAAGAGAAAGAGAGAATGTTTGGACGTGTGTGTGCTCAAGACCAGAGATGAAATTAGGAATGAGTACAGGAGCACGAATGGAGCGATCGTAGACGAAACATTTACGGATAAGGAAAATGTGGCGAATCCCTTGTCTTTGGATTTGTGTAATTTGGTACCTAGATCTCCCAAATCACTCTCCTGCAGGACTCCGACCAGCGTGTCGAGCATTACGTCCAGCGACTCGGTGTTTAGCGTGGGAACGCCTACGAAAAAGACTCACGTGAGCACGCCGACGAGTGCTGCCAAGAAGAAGAGGAGAATTGGAACTGGTGCTGGTGGACTGGCGAATTCGATGGTGGTGGGTTCTACAAACTCAACGACCAATACAAGATTGAAGAGAACAAATTCAGTGAATAGTGTAGCAGCGTTCAGATGAATTGTAATTTTAAATAAAAGCATTTTATGAATCATGTTGGTCGTTGATTTGTTTGTAGGTTTGGTATTTCCTGTTGATGACTTGAATGATATCATCGTTCATTGAGTAGGCATCTTCAACTTCGCTCTGTAATTCTGATATTATTTCCTCTAGTTCTCTCATTTCATTCCTTTCTTTTCTCCACATGAGTGCAATTTCTTGACATCCTCTTCTTGATTCTTTTAGTTCGCCTAATAGTCTTTTTGCATCGTTCTTGTATTGTATTGTTATTTCGTCATCTCCTTGTTTAATCTCCAAATCGAACTTGTTTTCTAATTCTTCATCTCTTTTGAGATCATCTTTGAATCTATCGATAAATAATGTTGGCCTCTTTTTTCTGCTTTGTGATTTTTTGTGTGAATTGAATGTGATGGGATCAACCATTGGACTTCCAACTGGACTACCCACAGAATTTAAATCCATTCCAACTGGACTAGTTAGTTTGGCATAAACCGTCTGTCCTCTAGGGGTCCTTATTGGTTCCATTTGCTGTTGGTTAGGTTACATAACTAAAACCATACCGGACAAGTTTGAAAACTGACATTTTTTGAAGTCCGCAAAATTTAACAAGTTCAACTCTCTTTTACGAACTCCATTACGGGAGATGTTATGCACGTCCAATCTTGAAGATGATCTCCCAAGGGTGCAACATAACAAAAAGCATAATAAGACCTGGAAAAACTATTGCAAGGCAATACATATTGTTGTGACGATGCAATTGTTTATTCTAATTTATCTTCAGACTTTTTATCGATCTTACCTCTTATCGAATCAAGCGACCTAAGCAAGCTCCTCTTCGTTTCATTGTTAAAATCATCTTTCAACTCTTTCAACTTGACAGAGAGTTCCTTGTTCCATTTGTCAACTTTTTCAGCAATTGGCTTTACTTTTGGACTATCTGTCACTCTCCTCAATTTGGTTCTAATCTCCTTCTCAATACCACCATATGATCTCAGCGCTTCTTTACCATATTTTTTATTCATATGAGGCGTCTCAACCAGAGTTATAAAACAATATGAACAGAATTGACACATCACTGCCAGTCCAAACACAATCCAGCTATGAGATAGAATTGACAGACCGAACAAACCAGCCATACCCAAAACAAGTTCTGGATTGTTAAGGTATCTATAGATGCCAGTGTATTCAAGACTTTTTGGAACATCTTCAATGAAGAAGTCACCATAGAACCAACCATAGTCACCCAAAATCGAATATGCAGAGGTACTCTGCCATACGTTCAAAAGAATAAGAATGATACCAGCTAACGCTTGGGTCAAGTAACTCCAAGTGAAAGTGCCAACAGGTTCAAACAATTTTATACTAGAAATAATAAAAGCAACATAATTCATGGTCAACGAGAAATTGTAAAGTTTCTTCCAACTTTCAAAGGCTTGCTGCTTGGTTCCACCCTTGGCCTCAAACCTCTTTGTTAAGAAACTCTCATTACTTTGTTTTCTTAACAAAGCACCTAAACAAACAGTATGGAACAATCTCCATAGCAACACATGGGCAACGTGATAAATTGCACTGTCCATGTAGAAACTCAACGCACAACTATACACAACAACCAAAATCAAAGTAATGTCGCTACTTCTCAAAAGGTCAACATTGAACAAATAAATCATTTCTTTGCTATTTGAGAAATAGCCGGATTGTATCAATTCCAGGTTCTTGTCTTTATTAAAACTGCTTCCGTACGTTTTTTCGATATGAGGATTTTCGATAAACACCAAAAAGATTAATTGCAACATGTGTGCTGAGAAGGAGACGACTAGAACAGTGTTGGAGCGAGTAATTAAAGATAAACCATAATAAAAAGAATAACCAACAGTATACATGGGATGAGGAAACATTTGAAAGATACCATCAAAAATGAGTTCCTTGTCAAGAAGGAAGAAGAAATCACCCCAATACCAGGCGTAGTCGCCCAACACCCTGTGTGCGTCTGATTTTGCCCACAAATTAAAAGCACACAACAAGAAGCCGACAACGTACAAAACAATGTCAAAAACATCTAATCAAAAATTAAATAAAAAAACATCATTTGTCAGTTACCTAAAGATTTTGGGACTTCAAAATAAGCAACACAAAAAACTAAGTAACATGCCAAGTCATTGCTCAAAACAATGTCTACAATGGAACGATATGCCATCCAAGAGTTGAAGTCTGGTGGGTAATCGTCCACAGAATATTTTACTCCATTCTTCAAGGACACATTCGACTCAAAGAACTTCTTGTTGGACGGTTTTGAGTTTAGCCAGGAATTAAAGTATTTTGAAAAACTGTCCCTGACGGATTGTTCCCTGAGAATCAATCCAAGCCCAACATTATAACACAAACGCCAAAAGGCATAACTAATCAAAAAAAACTAAACATGTCAGTTATAGTAATAAATTGACAAACCCATTTTGGCATATTTGTGAACAATAATAAGCAGACGTATGTAATCATGATTGAGATCTCTAGTGCAACGGGTATCTCGGTCCATTTCTTGTAGTTTAATAAAACTTCGATACAATCATATGTTTCTGGTACTTTGAATCCTGATGTTTGTTATTGCTTTGCCGTTGTTTCTAACTTACTCACATTGTCTTTTGTCACACCAATAGCTTCTATCTCGAACTTGACCTCCTGTTCTTTGATTTCGTTCATTTTATTGTTTGCCCAGGGCAGCACGTGGCAGTATCTTCTTGATTTGGCAATGTGACATTGATTGAAATTGACCGAAGAACATTAATGAGCGGCGGTGGAATACAAAATGATTTAATAAGCTTGCTTACAGATTGATTTGTAGTTAAATATTCTATTTTTTATGATTTTCAAATGGTATAAACCGTGGACGCATCATACAACACTGGTCATATTGTCTTGTTCTGTCTTCTCTTGCTCCTCGATTACTTTTTGAATTTCATCAAAAGAAGCATTGCTTTTCTTTCTTGCAGTCACAGTTCTTTCTTTTCCGTTGCTAATTAAAAAATATGACTTGATGTCATCATAGCCAACCCCCAACATTCGTGACATGATTCCAACCAGTTTTTTGCTTCTATAATGCTCTACTTCTTTTGCAGTCACGATAAGAATTGCTTCTTCAGACAAATATGGTAGGATTTGCAACATTGTTTTAGCTACATTCAGAGGATGTATGTTCATATCACAAACAAGAATATCAATAGGACCAAACAATTCAATTTCATGAAAACAATCTTCTATCCTCTTTTTAATGTGGCAGATTAATGGATGAGTCACTTGTAGATCTCCAGGATCAATTGACAAAGTAGAAATTTTATTCATTGCTAGATAACTACTCCAGCCGCCTGGTGATGCACCCACATCAAGAGCCTTCATTCCTTCTTTAATTTTAAAACTAGATTCAATCGCAAAAGTCTCTGCTATTTTGTGGTAAGCCCTACTAATAACATCATCAGGGTCAACACTTGTATCTTTGTCACTAACAAGGATTTCTTTTTTGACAATTGCATAATGGTATCTTTCATATGCGAATGTGATGCAAATCAAATGGGTAAAATTTTTTGGATCTAAATTAACTTCAGATGGAAGTATGTTGTCAATAATGTTTTCAGTTAGTTTACGGGGAAACACTTGCAATTTATAAACGTGCGCTGGGTTACATTTTATTAAGGATAGCTCATTGATATCTTTTGTAGAATATACACAAGGAGAGATTGAGATTATGGCTCTGTTTATGACAATGTCGTCACGTATAGATGGCACTAAATTCTCCCAATTATCATACCTTATGAAAATTAAATCATCGTACTTTTGCGTAGGTATTATCAAAATGTCTTTGTATCTGTGCTCTAAGAAGTCTGTAACTCTTTTCTTTTTGTTACCAACTATACGAAGAATAATTTGCGGAATCATATGTGCAACGCATAGTCTTGAGTGTTCACCATTAGTTGGTGTGCAATACACACAGGCCCGAGAGTTCAGTTCTCTCCTTCCATTGGGTAAATGGTCAACCACATTCATTTTACCTTTACAACAGCATGAAATACAATAGTTTCGAAGAACAAGCGCAACAAAAAACTGAACAGTCCTTCCTGGATTTGCTCCATTAAGTTTAAAAATAAGAATCTCTGTTGAATCCAATCAAATAATTTATTGCCACCAAGCCCAGAAAATGTTTCAAGCACACCAAAAAAGAAAAGCACATACATCCACAACTGCTATCAAAAGAAACAAACCAATCCATCGCATCCGCCATAACGACATCAGCCGCTACGGGACTTTCTCCCTCTTCTCGAAAGTCAAATAAAAGGATTTACGATCCAGGTTTCCTTTGAGAAACCTATGTCGTTGTATAAAACGTTCTCTCGAAGAATCAAGGCAAATTATTTTGAAAAGAATTTTTTATTTATGTCCAGTCACCACTTTTATACTTGTACATCAGTTATGTCAAGTAAGTAAAAACTTTCTTGTGATAATTGAAGGAAGCTTGTTCATACTGCAGCAAATATAATAAACGTTCCGATAAATCAATCTGTTACCGTGAAATTATCTTGATATGATTGACATTTGACAAGTAAAAGATGTCCACTGTGTGGCGAGAAGTCAACAAGTCAGGCACTGTAATCTTTTCAAGATCTTCAGAAGGACCTTATGAAATCGCACTGAATAAGGGAGATAAGATCAAAATCAAAGGTGAGAGCTCTGGTTGGCTCAAGGTTCAGGTATGTTTGATATGAGTTTGTAACTTACACTATCAAGTATCAAGAAAAAGACAACTATGGGAGGGGAATGAAGGAGCAGAGAGGTCTGTTCCCTGCCAATTACGTATCCGTGAATGGCGAGGAAGTTAAATTTGAAAAGCAAGACAGACATAAATATGAAACTGTACAATTTATTATTTACATTGACTTACTTTTGAAGGTTAGAAAAAACCTCACTCCAGAAGAGGCTTTAAATAATGTAAATGACGTGCTGGCAAAGGAAATCATTCAGGTTTTGCATGAATGGGGAAGTGAGGTAATCAAACTCCGTTCCGATAAAAGGAAACGTGACTACATGGAGGTCAAAAAGCAGATGGCCACATTAGTCGGTCTCAGAAAGACAATTATTGATCAACGGTTCAAGGACACTGACGTTAGTTACGCTACTGTGTAATTTGTAACACAATTAGAAAAAAACAAAAGATGAGGTGGCCGAAAAGGTGATAAAAGTGATAGAAGAGGGATCTCGTCAACTTAATTTGGATCTTATTGTACGTGTTGCTAGTGGACCAGAGAAGGGACAACGTGCACATGAACACAACACAGCAGTGGTTGATCTATTCAGACAATATCAGGCTGTGCAACAATCAGAGGAAGGAGTTCGTAGAAAGCGCAAAATCAAAGAGGATCTAAAGGCCTTAAGTGATAGCAAACTATCAGAGGAGGAGACAGAGACAAAAAGAACTGAACTCTTGTCGCGTATGATCAAGGGATACGATCCACAGAACAAACTACAACAGGTCAGAGAATTATATGATCTCCCTGACGTTGACGTGCACTTCCTTCTTGATGTGAAGGCATGTTTATTCACTGTAAGTTTGCTCTGCACATGTTATAATCATCAAATCCATAGGTCGGTGAGAGTGTGGAAGTGTTCTTCTTCTTGTATAACAACACAACAAAAACAGCAATTACTGAAGAGTTTAGCGTTGACTTGACTCTTTTGGGTATGCCGACCGACCCAAGGCTCATTTCAAACATTAAAACATTGTTCACGAATGTCACCGAGAAAAACTATTTGGCCGATCTCTACTTGGTTGTTAGAATTTATCGCAAGGGGAAGATGTTAATGAACAATTTGGACACACCTCCAAGCATGACTGACATTAGAAATCAACAAATGAACCTTCCAAAAGACAGTGTTATTGATGTTGAGGAAGAGCCTTACTATAGAAGACCTTTTGGATGCTGCGTCCTTCCGTTGACACCACAAGTATGTGTTTCAACTTTTTAATGTAACTAACTCTTCGATAGGTGATTAGCGAAAAATTAATGGAAGGCAAGGAGTACTGTCCAGGAAATTGTTCCGTTTTCTATTCAAAGGATGAAAGTTTATTCCCAGTCCTACATCAAATCATTATCGGCGGGAGTGGTAATTATGAAAAGTTACCCACATCAAGAGCCATTGGTATCGCTTTGGGTGTTACCATGTTCCAGAAACCACTTGAACAAGTACTTGAAGAAAACCAAGTTTGTTACATTTTTGTTTCCTACGTCTTACCTTTTAGGATATTTTGGATCTAAATAAAACAGTGTGCAAGACAAGCATGTTGGAGTTTGGAGAAATCGTATCACCAGGAGAGAAGAGGAGCGATTTGTACGTTGAAGTTTGTAACGGATCATTTGTGTCCGACAGCAGGACTGTCAAGATTACTGCTAAGGTGATCACTAGTACGTCTGCAAACAATGTATGTCAAACTTTGTAATCAAAGTCTAACAAATATAGAAGTGCATACACAGGTCAACTGGATTGTATAAGGAAGCTGACGTTTACTATCATTCAAGCATATACTGCAACAACAACAATCCGACCTATGGTGAGATGTTCTGCATCAGGTTGCCGCCCGATCAACTCGAGGACGCCACCATAGTTTTCACATTCAGCACAGAAAACAAGAAGAAGAAAATGGAAAAGTTCGCAGTCGCATTCTTCCCAGTCAAGGATCACCAATCAGGAGTCATCAAACAAAGCGATCAAAAGATCACACTCGAATTATGGAAATACATTAAAGAATTGGACAAGAATATTGAGAATTATGCCGTTGGAACAATCACAAAATTACAACCCATTAAGGACAGCATGACCATCAGCTTAAAATTAGTCAGCACCCAAACCACACAAGAACCACATTTGAACAATCTAATCAAGTGGGAAAGCACAAAGACTCCATTACAAACCATTCTCTACGAGTTCACGTTCGTAAGCATGCCATTAATCGCTCAATACAGCGCTCTGGTATTCAACTCTTTATTCGACATGATTTCCAAAAAGGAAGATCCATTAATCTTCAACACCTTTCTTCACATTGTGGACATGTTGAGCAAGAAACAATTTTCAAACTACAGAATAGTCATTGACGACTATATCGATAATTATTTCCAACACAGCGAAGAAAACATTCATCGGTTCTTGATGAGGTACGTTGACACCATGTGAGTGGTTACTAATCCATTTTTAGACATTTAACGTCAAGCCTAGAACACGAAAAGAACAGCGGAAAAGAAGTATCACAATCGCTCAAAGCCTTTCACTACATGTTCAAGTTCATCATCGTCAGTCGCATGTACTGCGTAGGAGCCGGGCGTCAAGTCATCACCACTCAAGAATTCGTTCAACAATGCATGGACATTTTCGACAGATTAAACAAGGTCATGGCCGTCGACAGCACCACATTAGTAGCCGCTCAAGATCTGACGCTCAAATTAATTCCACACTTGTTCGAAACCATCGCCGACATTTTCCCGTTCGGAAACGATCAAAATCTCGGAATCATCGCAAGCAACTTTATACAAGCCATTCCAGACACTGGTCGCAAAAACACCATCGAAGGTAAATTATTCACGTTACATGCCATGGCACATGGATCTCTACTGGAAGATGAGACCCGAAGAGAAATCATACTTCCCATGATGATCGATCAAATCAAAAAACACATTCATCGAAGCAGCACCGAGCGTCGCATTTGCATCAGGACCGTCGCATCCCTATTGGCCACTTTACAACGAAGAATGGTCACGAAACAAGAATCCAACATTAATTTGGAAATGGTCTTTTCGCTGATGGACCACCTATGTAAGGCCTACGACGATCTATTGGACGAAAAGGCACAAGTCATGTCGAAAATCACCAGAGCGATCAGCAACGAAAATGAAGTTTTTGCATTAAATGAAGAATTGAAGAAAATCAGCGAAGTGACCATGGAGCTATTCAGCAGCGTGTTGGTTCTCTTCATGAATACCGACGACGATTCCTTCGCCAATCACATGCGACGATCCGAATCAAACATTTTAACAATGTTGGATCTGATGATGCACATGATCCAACACAATCCCATTCCCGAATATTGGATCCAATACAACGTGCTCGGCTACAATGTGATTTTCGACATGATCCAATTCATTTGTAATTTTTGCAAATTGAAACATTCGGATCAACAATTCGACAGAGCAGCATGGGAACACTTTTTCAACGTTTGCATCACTTTTGCGAAATGCGATCGATTGCAATTAGAAAAATTCTCGTTATCCAAACAATCCAAATTAACGACGCATGGAGATTTGCGCGCCAAGGTGACCAAATTACTGAGAGATGCATGGGAAGCCCTTTCGCATCAACACCAATTCCAATTCGTTCCTCAATTCGTAGATCCCACGTTACGCCTGGCAGCAACCATTCCACAACAACAAGTTTACGTCAACATGTTAAATGTTTATTGTTCGCTCGTGGAGACCGAATTCAAACACACTGGTTCCTTGCGTCAATGTCAAGGATTGACCGCCTTCATACTCGACGAATACATTGCTTCGGATGCGCTCGACGACAAATTAAAGGATTATTTGGTGACCGTGTTATCGGAACGTTTCGATCGCGATCCGTTGATGACCAGTCACGGAAATAAATTTTTGAGCGAAACCAAAATCTTGATCGATTTGATCGGCGCTGTGAAACGCTACAACGATGCCCAAGAGGACCAAAAAACATCTGCGCTGCTCAAGGTGATGCAATACGTATTCAATGCCGATCAACAAGAAATCTTCATCAAGTACCTGATCAAATTATCGAACGTACATGCCACCAATTGCAATTACATCGAGGCCGGATTGACGTTGATGTTATATGCCGATAAATTAGATTGGAACGGAAATCGCGAATTGCCCCATTTGAATCAGGCGTTCGTCAAGCAGGACGAACAGACTCGTAAAGAAGAATTGGTGCTGCAGGCAATCGATCACTTTGATAAGGGAAAGGATTGGGAACGAGCCAACGGCTTGATTCAACAATTGGTGAATCGCTACATTACTCAAACTGGCGAGTACAAAAAATTAGCTCAAATCATGAGGCGCCAAGGCGACTTTTACGATAAGATCATGGATACGAAACGATTCTACGCTAGTTATTTTTACGTGGCGTACTATGGAAAGGGATTCGACGATCTCACTCTTCGCAACAATCAATACATTTACAGAGGAAACGAAGCGGAGAGATTGATGGATTTCGTGGAACGAATCATGAAGAGATTTCCGAACGCCGAAATGTTGAAACCATTGGTGCCGGTCAGCGACGAAGTGTTGAATGGCGACGGTCAGTACATTCAGCTCATCACCGTTTATCCGGTGGATCAAGACGAAGTGATTCGAAGGACTGTTCCGAAGGCGAGAAACGAAAAGGTAAGCATGAATATATATAGTTATGCGGGTGCGAACGACGTCAGCGTGTTTCATTACAGCAGGACGTTCCGCATGCACCCGAAAGATAAGGAAATGAACGAAATAAGCGACCTGTACACGACGTTGACCTTGTTATATGTTGGAAATCAACATTTGGAAAATGTGAAAAATCAAGATGACGATTTTTTGGCGGGTAATTCGTTCCCGACGATCGTGAGGAGGAAAAAGATTTTGAAGAGTTTGGAAATTACATTGAGTCCCATTCAGAATGCGGTCAAGAATATAGAAGATAAGAACACGGAGTTGATGGAGCTGGTGATTAGTCATAACGTGGATGCAAAGAAGGATACCAACAAGTTGAGCATGCAATTGAACGGAACGATTGATGCTGCGGTGATGGGTGGCGTCGGAAAGTATTTGAATGCCTTCTTTACGGATCAGTACGTTACGACGAATCCTGGAGATTTGCCGGAGCTGCAGAGGTTGCAGAGGGCGTTGGCGCAGCAGTTGGTGGTGTTGGAGAAGGGTTTGGATATGTATGATCAGTATGGAACTACTGCCACCAAGAAGCATTGTGAACATTTGCAGAGCATGTTTAGAGGGTTGCAGAAGCAATTGGCGGAACCAATCAGTAGAAGTTTTGAAATAAAGTGATTGTTTTTATTACAAAAAATGAAGTATGTTTTTTTGGATTGTGACCCAGGACATGATGATGCGATGGCCATTATATTAGCGGGTCATCATCCTGACCTTCACCTGTTGGGCGTTTCGACGGCATGTGGAAACCAAACGGTAGATAAGACAACAATCAATGCGTTAAAGATTTTATCTGTTAGTGGATTGGAACACGTTGAAGTCGTCAAGGGACAAGCCGCTCCTTTAATGAGACCTCCAAAACCGTACTTTTGTTCATGCAATTAACATTTAACCTTGTAGATGTCCTGAAATACACGGAACATCCGGTCTTGATGGGACGACATTTCCAGTTTTGACTAAAAAACCAATTCAAGGTAAAAAGGCCATCGTGTACATGAATGAAGTCATATCACAACAGACTGAACCAGTACATTTAATCTGCACGGGTCAATTAACCAATGCAGCGCTCCTGCTTACTGTTTATCCCGAAATCAAGGAGAAATTAGCACAAATTGTTTTCATGGGTGGTGGAGTTGGAGTGGGAAATACAAGTCCAGCAGCAGAGTTCAACATTGAATGTGACCCTGAGGCGGCAAAGATTGTTTTGGAGTCTGGAGTTCAAATAGTCATGGTTCCATTAGAAGTAACGCACACAGCATTATGTACACCAACAATTATAGAAAGGTTACATTCCCTAAACACATCATTTAGTTCTCTCATAGTTGACCTTTTAATGTTTTTCCAAGATGCTTATAAAAAAGTATTCCGATTCCAACATCCTCCTCTACACGATCCGTGTGCTGTGTTGTATGTAGCGAGACCTGATTTGTTTAAAACTGAATTGATGCGTGTGGACATTGACACCGAGTCGAGGTTATGTGCAGGTAGAACTGTTTGTGACATTTACCATATGAGCACCTTGGTGAAGAACGTTCATGTTGCACTTCATATGAATGTCGATGAGTTTTGGAATCAAATGATACAGGCTGTGCAAAAAGCCGACACCCTTAGTTCTATGAATAAATAAATTGAATTACAATACTAATTTTAGATTTTATTTGTCGTTGTTCGTGACAATGTTTGAATTTAGAAGATCTTGGAGCTCTCTTCTCCTCAGTACACGAGGAATTTTTAATTGTGCAGGATGTGCGCCAAGACTAATCATTAGATCTCTCATTTTCAAGAAGGTACCTGGCCTCACAACCTTTATATCTGCACGTTTCATACGTCCCGTACGAACGACGTCTGCATAAATGGGATTCATGCTACACAGTTCAGATTCAAGCTTGTTCTTGTCTAATTTAACTTGAGGATCCTCAACTTCAACATAAACAACATATTGATCCGAACTATCAATATCAGAAACAGTATAGTCCAACACTTTGGTGTTCCAGGCCTTACTTGCATTCTCCAATGCTAATTGAAAAGACTTTTCGTTAGTTCGTTCTCCAACTTTATTCAAGAACATTCCTCTCCTGTACATGACCTGTATGATTGGTGCTTGTCCCTTGTAACCATGAAATTTAACAACATCACCAAGCCTGTACCTATACAAACCACTCCAATTAGTGATAACCAATTCATATTCAGCACCACTTTCTAATTGATTTGCCAACAAAGTTTTATGATTTGTAGAGTCAGATTGAGAGACCGGAAGGAATTCAAAAAACATTGCTCTGGGCAACAACACATATTTTTTTTCAAAAACATTGTAATTAACTCCCATCAAACCCTCTGTGGCGGCATAGAATGGAGAATAAATTGGAACATCATCACGGGAAATGAATTTTTCTTTAAATTGTTTACCATAAAATTCAAAATCACCAGTATCGGTGGCTATCACAACATTTAAATTCGGAAACAAAACTTTCAATAAACTTTGTTCGCCAGGTTTATACTGACTCATTACATTTCTAATTTCTTGCGCACGCTCAGGATCTCTTTCTAAAAATTGATTAAAGCGACCTTTTTCCAGTACAGAATCTACGAGGGGTGGGACGACTCCTGATTCAATCATTTCAGCATATTCTTTCCAATTCTTTTCAATGACATCACAAAAGTTATGAATGACGCTGATAAAGTTTGACTCAATGGATCCCAAGTTCCGATCTCTGATGGCGAACAGACCGTGAAGGTAAAGTAAATCATTTGGATTATCTGTTTTTGATTTCAACAACCAGCCTATCATTGCTGTGTGAGCGCTGTTTTTTTAAAAAAATGAAATTACTTGGAGAGGAGTAGGATGTGTCGAGAACAGAGTCGCTCATGTCACTCGGAACGCTCGAGTTGCATCCAACCTTGGTTCCTGAATCAGTGTACTCCCATGTGGGCTCGAACATGATTTTACATGATTTTTGGAAAGATTTTGATAGTGGTAAATCTTTGTAAAGGGTACTGAGTGCAGGTGGAATGCTTGACAAAAATGTAAATTTCAACTTGCTGGTGACGGGTATCAAATTTTTTCTTCCTGTAGAAGTTCCACTTGTTTGCCCTAGTTGTAGGACGGGTGACTAAGAAAATTAGATGAATACAAATTTATAATGAACTGTACCACTGTGAGTACATTTCCTGTCCCCTGCTTGATCAATTCAATGTACTTGTCGTAGTCAGAGTACTCTGTAAGGGGCAATTTACGAAACTCTTCTAGGGTCTTAATTGATTCGAATGAGTGATCCTTGCCATAGATTGTATCTTTGTTTTCATCCACCCACTGGAGAAAGACAAGTTCCTGTATTTTATCGAAACTTTCCGCCTCCTTATTAAACTTTTCTAGTGCCTTTTCCCCTATAGAGTCAATGACTTGCTCTGCAGCCCATTGCGACACTTTTGTTGATAGGGTGTGTGACACTGAACAACGATCTTTGCATTTTTGATTAAAGTTGTAATACGAACGACATGCCATCCCCACTGCTATTGTAGTACCAACTGCAACACCTACTGCACCAACTCGAAGCGAATACCTCAACATGACGGCAAAATAATTTTAAAATAACAACGCTCTTTACAACATTATATTACAATGGATTCACAAGAACGTAGCAGTCAAATTGTTGATGACAATGTTGAGGAGTCGATTGTACTGGATGAGCACCTTCCACCTTGGATCGTTGATGTTTACGAATCACTTAGCGAAAACAACACCACTAATTACATTACTTTATCGGAAGTTTTGTCACGTTCAATAGATCCAGAAAGCCCTCGTTGGTTCATGATACCAGTGAAAAAACAAGAATTTGGTGAAAGAATACGCGTGTGGTCTGCAATCAGAGATGTATGTCTAATCACTATTAACATCAATAAAAATCAGGAAATATATTCACATCTTAGAAAAGATAATAAAGCTATGGACAAATCTAAAATCTCCAATGCTTCCGCATATCACAACGCAGCAGTGTTGAGCTTCTTTTTGAACGAATACGAAACATGCTTTCAAATTATGGACAAACTCATAGATTCCGATATGAATGCCACACATCTTCGAGCAATTTGGTATGTGACATCTTCTTTAATCAACACATTCACATCAATAGTTATTTTTATATCTGCACAAGCCAGTTTGAAAATGCCGCCGCTATTGTATGTCATTTACTGGATCGCACCAAAGTCGATTTTCAAGCACTATACCTTAGTAGCCAACTTTTAACAAAGTTTATGGAAACTCCTGATTCCGAAACACAATTATCCATAATTCCCATCGGAACATTAAAGGACTTTAGAAATGATTTATTAAATGTAATTTGCACACACAAACCGAAAAATAGGTTATACGCGCTTTATCAACAGCACTATGATGCTCAAGTTAACGATGCCGAATATACTGCTGAAGAGGCTAGAGAACAGTGTGTTGTTTACATCAAGATGATGTTAAATCAAAAAGAAAAAAACATAATTACAAAAACTACAAAATCAAAATTTCAAAAGATTATTTCTTTTTTGTTTTCTCTGCTTCCCTCCACTCAATTTATCTTTAAATTATCTGCCATTTTGATCTCGGTGTTGGGATTTGCTGCTGTGACTCGGAATTTGAGCTTTTATTTTGCCAAGAAGAAGAGAGACCAGGAGCTGATGTTCTCATCAATACAAAACAGTTTTTACAATCAAAACAAAAATGCGTCATCCGATGTTCCTGCTGTTGGGTCTGATGATTTTGTGCTGAACAAGAAGGATTTGGAGTTTGTGTATCCCTCAAATCTAATCAAACAAAAATTAAGCCAAATCAGACCTCCAATTAGTCAGCCGTCTGATCCTTTCGATGATCAAGACGTTCCTCCTGTAAAAACTGATGATTATGAATATGTAAATAACTTGTATAATGAAATACAACAAATATCCTCTGAACAATCAGAACCTGTCAAGAAAATAAGAAAAGTCCCGAAAAAGAAGAACTTGGAAAACCAACTTGTTACCATAACATCTGGCGACGGTATAGTGTCGCAAGAGCAAGATGCATCAACACCCAATGTATTACCACCTACTGCAACAGATAACAAACCTAAAAAGAGCACAAACAAAACAAGAAAGAAAGCTGTAAAAAAGGTAACTACAAACGTTGGCTCTAACGTAAAAACATTTGGAAGTAAAGCAAGAAGGTGATTGTTAGATTTAAACTAATTTTGAAGGTATTAAAACAAAATTATAAAGTCTCAACTAATATTCTCAACTCTGATATGGACAATGGTTACCTGCCATAGCCATCATCTCAAACACTGATAACTTATTTTGTATGTATTGAACAGTTTAACTGCTTGTTCAACGTTTTTGAGTGGTGAAATAATCAACAAACCGACCGGATCTTTCATTCCAAAAGTGTCCGAACCGCCCCACCCAGCTTCTAATTTTTCCACTTTCTCTTAAAATCTCTTGTTTCAACAACGTGTTTATGTATGCTATTTAATCATGACGGTGGCATCGTTGGCATGTGAACCTTTCAAGGGACGAATTCCGAAGAGCGATAAAAAAAGCGTCTTGACTCAATTCGTACATGAGGCCGTAATTCGTATTATGATCTTATATAATATATCATTAATGGAGCACTCAATGTACCGTAGAGATCTCTTTCATACCATCAAAATGGCAAGATTCAATTACAAGCGAAGTGATTCTATTTTGCTTTGATTGGAAAGCCCAAATCTATTAATAAACACAATCTTTTTATAAAATCATATCAAAAATTGAAAATATATATGATGAACACCGTACGTAGTTTTATGTCGTCACAGAATATTTCCACGGCATACCGTTCGATATTTAAAACCCAACCCCTACAAGGATATAAAACAAAATCAGGGAAAGACTTCGAGTCCGCGAGCAACAACCATGTACAGTATGGGTGTGCCTCTGTTAAAGGATATCGGCCAACAATGGAAGATGAATATAATGCCATCATTGAAGTGCCCAGTGAAGTACACAACACTTTTGACTACAAGCACGACAATGCTCCCCTAATGTATTTCGCGGTCTACGACGGCCATGGTGGTTCAAGCGTTAGTAAAAAACTCTCAGAAGACTTGTACGTCCACATTATGACCGATGAAATTTCTAGGAGGAAAACCGAAAGTAATAGTGCCTGCTCACCCGGCTCAAGAACCAAATCATACCAATGGTTACAAGAAGATTCTTTTCTAAAGCAAAAATTCATGTCATTTGATAAGCAGTTAAAATCTCATACAGCCTGT
The DNA here is from genome assembly GCA_026419775.2 of Acrasis kona. NCBI lineage: Eukaryota > Heterolobosea > Eutetramitea > Acrasida > Acrasidae > Acrasis > Acrasis kona. The sequence goes on from JAOPGA020000191.1 coordinate 125,208, forward strand.
GGGAGCACAGCAGCAACCGTATTCGTGAGCAGAGATCCACTCAACAAATCATGGGAGGTCATATGCGCCAACACTGGTGATTCCAGTGCAGTCTTGTTCGACCAGGGTGTAACAATAAGCCTCAACAAAAGGCACGATGTAAATATCTTAACAGAAAAACAAAGGGTGGTGAAGGCAAGTTGCGAAATTTACGACGACTATGTATTCTCGTCATGTGGGTATGTAAATATTTATTTTTACTCTTATTGATAGTTGCTTTAGGCAAATGTCGTTGGCGATGACAAGAGCATTTGGTGACTACTTGTTCAAAAACAACAGAGCTCAAAATGACGCCAACCAAGCCGTAATTGCGGAGCCAGACATTGTCCGCGTCATTCTACACGACGACTCAAAGAGGCAGGACCTAATCAAGAGAGAAAGTAAATTCGACAATATTGTCAAGACAGACAGTCAGAGCCCCTATACTTTTTTAGTTGTTGGTTGTGATGGTATCTGGGACGTTATGTCTTACCGCAGTGTCACAAAATATGTGAATGAGAAGCTGCTCCAACAGGATTCTGAAATACAGCAAGGGAAGAGGACGAGGCTGGACATTACTTCCATATGTAGGGACCTCACTAAGAAGTGTTATCATAGCAGAGACAACATCACAGTTATTATTGCTCTTTTGAATAGAGGTAGTGATAATGTGGATAACATGGGTCCTGCATGATTTGTAGATTATTTGTATGATATATTTGTTCTTTTACTTTGTTACATCTGGCTTATTCGGCCAAGTATAAAAAACGATTTTGTTATTCTAAAATCTTTCTTCACTGTCCCATCATCCTATGGTTGATTTCAAATTTAGAACGAGCTGGACTGTTGGATTGTTCGGTTGACAAGATAATGATGTTCTTATGACATTTGATTGTTCTGGCAATGGAGGGGGTCTCTGCAAAGTTAAGGCTGAGGCTTGTCAACAGGCTTTCGATTATATTTCTTTTACCAGGTCTAATTGCACTTTTAGTTCTGGGTGCCATGATCATAATTACGATGATAATTGTATCAGTGCAGGAATATAGATTTAAAAATTTTAATAATCTACAAAACACAACTTTTACTCAAGTACAAACTCAAAATGTCACCATCAATGGAACCCAAACAAGTGTTGATGTCTTAACAAATGTAACTGGACTAGTGTTTGTTCAGAATCCACATCAGAGCATTACAACAGCGGGAGGATTTGGAGGACTTTCAGTCTCATGGAAATGGTTCATCTTATGCGACATAATATTTGTTGTAGTTTACATGTTTCATTTGGTTGCAATCGTTTGGGCAATTACACTTGCCCCCTCAAAGCATGGTTTAAATAGGGAAGGGGGGTATTCTGACTTTTATACACTAACATCAGAAACTTTGAGCTACTACCTAGTCTTTGTGGTAATATTACCGATTTTGATAATCTTGATTATGATTTTAATATTAGTAATACTTGTCGCTGTTTTTGCTCTCAAGGACGGTGGTGACTGTAAAATGGATTGCGGTGGCTGCTCAGACCTTAATAGATGCGTCAATGGAGTTTCTTGCAACTATCGCTGTTTTGATTGTGGATGTAACATTTTGGATAGCTGTTTTGCCTGTGTATATTGCTGTCTATTTTTCCAACGTGTTCCAAGGCGTACAACTGTGAGTGTCTCATCAAAAAGCCCTGAGATATTGTCCAGTGGCTCTCCACCTCCATACACAGCTCATCAAGAAACGAAAGCACCTCAAGTAATCGAGACTGATTTGTATAAATAAATATCAATTTGTAATTTACGTTAAATTTATCATTCGCACAAATGTTGAGGATTTTTCTTCCAGTGGTAGGTAAACCTTAAGTCAACCCATTTACAATAGTTCATAAAGAACATACCGAACACATAGATCAACCAAACCATGACGAGGATGAGGGACATTCCAAGCGAATTTGTTATCAGACTATTTGGATCACCGGGTTGCGGTAAAACATCATTGATTGCCTCCTTGTTTGGTCTAAAAGATTTATCCGAGTTGGTTACCTAATTTTATCAACAATTGAACTTTGTTTAGGGTTGGAGTAAAGCAAACGAATGAGATTACAATTGAAAACACTCAAGTATCATTGAGCTTTTATGACATGGACGGTAACCTATTAGCACATCTTTATTTTAATTTTTGTAGTCGGTACAGGTACAAAGGATGCAGATATTCTTGTTCTATGCTTCTCTGTTGAGAAGTACGCAAATTTCGGCACACTCATGACACAAATGGTCGAAGCTCGTACTTTTGCGAAAAACAACGCAGCATGCGTACTTGTCGGCACAATGGTAAGTAATAAAATCATTCAAGATGATGACTTTTGTTAAGGTTGACGTCAGAGAATCTACACCTCTAGTAGATCCTGTACTCTTGACAGATCAAGATGCGCTGCGCCAATCCATTGCAGCAAAGGCTTATGTAGAAGTAAGCTCAACCACTAGAGATGGAATTGAGCAGTTAAGTGAAGAAGTGATTAGAATAATCAAGGAGAGGATGAGAGGATTTACGATACCCATTCGATACAAGGTTGGCAACAAGCCAGCAACAAGGCCCGATAACATTGGTAACGACTTCGAAAAAATCATTGATGATGTATGTCCCATCATTTACTCCCAGTCAATCTTACATTTTCTAGAGGGAAAGTAGTGACGTCACATTATCCATCATTATCGATCCAGAGACTGGAGAAAAGTACAGCAAATACTGTCATAAACTAGTCCTTGCAGCCCGTAGCCCAGTTTTCAAAGCAATGTTTTACGGAGGCATCAGAAACAAGGAAAGCGAATTCATTTTGAACGAAAACATTAGAGACAAGAGAGTGCTTGACCAGTTCGTAACTTTTATCTACACAAACAGAGTTCCATTAGAAAAGGACGCAGAGGAAACCGTCATACCATTACTAGCAGTATGTAGCCACATGATGTATATTGTCTAACCCCATAGTTGGCTGATGAATATGGAACCGTTCCCTTGAAGGAATCATGTGGTGCTTTTGCATTAGATAAGATCAACGAGAACAATTGGCTTGACCTGTACGAAGTAGCAAAAATGTACAACGAACAATCACTAGTCAACGACTGCCTTTCGTTCGTCGCAGAGAACATTCAACCCATACTTTTAGACACCAGCAATTATCAAACGCTCAATCAAGAAACGCTCATTGACTTGCTTCAGAGAGATGACATTACCTGCAACGAAATTGATTTATTCAACATGGTTGTGGACTGGTACGAAAAGAACACTCAGAGACAACAAGATTCTGTATTCGAACAAAAGACTCCATCATCACACGTAGAGACGTCAGAGCCAGCCACTCCTACAAGTGCGTTATTGACGCCCACAAGTGCATTAACGACTCCAATGCCAATCGATCTACCAAAGGTCATGAGTCACATTAGGTAACGTGTGCCAATGATGATTCATTTTAACATTTTACAGATGGGTTTTGATGGGACCACAAAAACTCATCATTGAGATCAAGAAGCATATTGGAAAATACTTAACCATGGAGGACTACGAAGAAGCAATGGAATTCTTTGCTGTACCAAGACGCTTCACTGTACGTTTCATACTTTTAATTACTAAACCTCTCAGCAGGGGTCAAAGGAGACGAAATTTAAATTCAGAAGAGTTCTGTGTCCGTTCGTATGGGATTGCAACTTTAATAATTTCACATTATCCAACGAGGATCGAACCATCACCAAACATGGAGCCAACAATTGGGACTTGGTCGCATTCAGCAGCGTTGCCATGGAAAGTGGATTACATTATTGGCAGGTCAAGATTGATGTCATCAACTCTGATAAATCAGGAATGAGCATCGGATTGACTTCGGATCGTAATTTGCGCTCTGACAGTTATAATGTTGGTACTAGTTTAGGATGTGCTGGAAGTGTTTATGGTGCAACTAGCGTCAATAGTAATAACGTCGACTACATGCTGATTGTGGCTGGTGATGTGATTGGATTCTTGGTAGATTTCATCAAGGATGAGGTTTGTGTTTTTTGTGTACTCTTTTGTTGACTGCTTGTGATAGATTAAAATCTTTAAGAATGGAAGAATAATGTTTACGGGTGTGCAGAGACCGAGCGACTTGAAGCAGATTTATGCCACAGTATTCTTGTTCTATAACGGAGATCAAGTCAGTTTGGTGAACGAGTATCCCTTGAGCATGTTAAATTTGACTGTGTAATAAAATGTTGTAATGTTTTTTAAAAAGACTGGTTGTGATGGAAGTTGTTTAATTCATATTCTTAATATACATGTGCATTTCTCTACATCTCGCTTCTACTCCGTTCATTATCCGGAGCATCTTGTTCTTGTGGCTGGTAAGTAGTTCCAATATCTTGTAGAGCAGATTGTTCATTTCTCTCTTTTCTAATTCATGCTTTCTAACCAAGGCCTCAACCATTGCGCCAGCGCTCTCATAATCGCGTTCTGCATCACTTAGTGAGTTTCTTGTCGACTCAATCAAAGTCTTGATGTCTTCAATGTCTGATTCGACCTTTTCAATTTCACACTCTAACTGCTGCAAGTCCTTTTTGTTCATATCCTTGTTGTTGATGTACGCGCTTTCTAATTTCTTATGTCTCTTGTCAAGTTCTAAAATTTCTTCGTTAATCATTTCTAGTGCTTCTGTTCCCTTATCAAGTTCTGTATCCAAGTCGTAAATAATCTTTTCATTAGCATTGAATTGATTTGTGAGTTTTTGGGTGGCAGAAGTGACGTCGTTGATGGAGAGACGCAAATTGATGCTGCTCTTTGTAAACGTACCGGCATTAACGTTACCAGGAATAACTCTTAATTCATGTTGGAAGGAGTCGACAGCCATCGCCTCATCATCATAAAGTTGACGCATGGAAGCTAGACGATTGTATTCTTTTGCATTTTTGTTTAGAGAGGCCAGCTCATTATTCAGATCCATCTCCTGTTCGTACAATTCTTTATGTAACCTGTCCAGTGTTGAGAGCAAGCTAATCTTTTCATTCTCAAGTTGTGTCAATTCTTGATTCATTCTCATGACATCTTCTGGTCTAATGTTTTGTTCCTGTATCTGTTTCTTCTGAGAGTCGCGTTCTCTGGTCAACCTCAACAATTCACTAGATGTACATTTTGCCTCCTGATCTCTCATACTCTTCTCGTGTTCCATTAGGGTGATTTGATTTTCATAATCCTCATGTGAACTTTTTAATGTTTGAATTTGTTTCAGTAATTCAATTTTTTGGGTCTCCAACTCGCAGAGGTTTTGTTCTTGCTCCTTGTGTGATTGTATCTCTTCATCAACAATGATTTTTTCTTCTGTTAACCTTCTTACAATCTGGACAACTTCGTCATTTTTCTGGGCAACATCTTTCCTCCACTTCATAACGACGTGATTGAACCCTGCGTCACCGTCGGACATCCAAGCCTGGAATGAGGACCTCAGAAATTCAAAGAAGATCGCTTCGCCAGGATTGGGATGGTTCCAGTTGTCATCGAAACTGTTATTCTCCAAAGCCATTTGAATGTGCTTCGATTCAAGTTGCGATTTAATAGATGAGTACTTTAAGAGTTCTGTAAACCAGCACAATGTTGACAAAATGTGTGGCCAACTCTGATGGCCAGAAAGTCGCTTCTTATCAGGTACGTTATGGTATTTTAAATACGTGAAGAACTGTATGACCATGTCTTCGTCAAATCCTCTATTGTCGGCTTTCAATTTATTGAGTTTTTCAATTTGCTTCTTCACTTCAGGCAGGTGGGCAGATTTCTGAAGCTTGGCGAGTTCATCTTTCTTTTGAAGTGGCGACATGACATATACATCATAAAGTGGATCTATTAAACCAATGAGGAACCTCATGATGCTAGAGATGTCCTTTGTGCTTGGAACAATCATAAGTTGTTGGGTGGTTATCGTAGAGGGATAATTATTTTCCATCAAATATGATACTAGAGTCTTGACTAAACCCTTTTGTTGCTCCTTATCGCTCAAATTACGAACTTCTTTTTTGAATGAAGTATTTTGGTTAGGCATGAAGCTCATTCTACGACTGTTTGCACTTGTGTTTAAGGATGAATTTGGGTTTATCGAAAATCTTGGTGTTATGGGTGGTTGCATCATCTGCTTTGGTAGTCCGGTTGTTATTTGTTTTGGGGCTATACTCATACGCTGGTTGACATTCTTCTTGAGTATTCCGCTTGGCTGGTATCCATTTCTCACATTCAACTCTGATTCACTCAAGGTAGTAAGTGTTCTACGTGACACTTCTGCCATTTTTAAATATTAGTTAACGTTAATTTTCGGCGCAAATTCTGTCAACCGATTTTAAAAGTTCAAGTTTAAAGGAAATTTTTTAGTTAACTTCAACTTTTTTCAGAGTGTAGTGCCTGTGTTCGTTGTGGGTAGTTTGAGGTACTAGAAAGCCCTTTTAGCATAGCAAGCTATTGCACTTAGTGATTGATGGAGGAAGATAGAGTGGTCATACCATCAAACAAAATCAAAGGTACATAAAACCAATCCATTTATTATTTTCAGTTAAAGTAGGTACGCCGTGGCGAATACCAGCATAAGCGGAACGAATATACTCAAAACACTTGTGGCAATGTATGATGCGTCTGATGGAATACTTCTAGCGTCGTTTGCTCCACTCTGAGAATGACCTCTGTTAGAAGAAGCAACCAATTGGTTTGTATTTTGTTGCTCCGAAGTTAGTTTAACAACAACGTCTGGTGATTGACAAACTTCTCTCGTGGGGTTATAGCACGCCATCCCACAAAGTTCTGAGTCCACCTTGCATGTGATGAACATGTCATTTGTATTTAAACATTTGTGGAATCTAGGATTGTAGCAAGCACCTCCACAAATTTGATTGTCTGTGTGACAGGCAACCTCACTTCCGAATGCAGTGTTCACACAAGTGTTGTATGTAGGGTCATAGCAATGCTCGTTACAAATCTTGTTTCCCGAGTTACAAATTATTTTTCTGTCACTTGGGGTGGTCAAACATGTATGGAAGGCAGGATTGTAGCAGGCGTCGCCGCACATCTGATCTCCCTTGTTACATAATAGTGGTTTTTGTTTAGTATCGTGTAGACATGACTGGTATTCGGGATTGTAGCAAAACTCTCCGCATACGGAATCATTGGCATTGCAAGGAATGTCTGTTCCAGATGCCGTCACTAGGCACGAGTGCACGGCAGGGTTATAGCACCACTTGTCAGCACAAGTCTTGTCTCCAATGTTGCAGGATAGTTCGTGTCCGTTTGATAGTTGATTGCAACTGTAGACCTTTGGATCATAGCACAGAGCTCCATATTGTTGGTCTCTGCAAACCTTGTCGCCTGCTTTACAAATAATGCTAAATTGATCGTTGACCATGTGACAGGTGTGTGCTGATGGCGTGTAACAGACGGATCCGTATCTGTAATCAGGACAGCAACTATCTCCATCGTTGCACTGTGGATTGCATCGAATAACAGCGTGACTTCTTGCCACACAACACACAATTGACAGCACAATAAATGCCAAGCAGTTTCTCATTTTATTATTGTTTATATTGTTACATTTCAAAATCTTTTTTTATAGCACAAAAAAGTAAGAGTAGGTAATAAACCGTTTCGTACAAAAATCACAAAAACTCTAATCAAGCCCTAACTGTTAACTACTGTTTTTAATTCGCTCCTCTAAAGTATTCATTAGTCCACCGTATAACCTCCTCGTAGCACTATATCTATTCTCCAGAGATTGTAAGGCCAACAAATCATACTCTAAAACGTTCAATTTTGTATTGTAATCGTTCATGTGGATCATGCAACAACTAACAACTGAATCAAGAGCAAGATAACTACAATAAGTAAACAATGGCGACAGCGTTAGTTCCGTTACTCTATCGGCAAACTTTTTGGCCAAATCTCCGGAGATCAAACCAATCTTTTTTAGAATGCTCAAACGGACTCCATTCAACAACAAATCATTATGTAAAAAATTAAGAGAAAGATTTTCGACTGGACCTGAAAGTGCAGGAAGATTATTGTAATAAAAAGCCTTTGTTTTTTGTTCCAGCATGTTGATGCAGTCCAAAATTGCACTTGCGTATTCCAGGTCAGATTGATATTTGGAACTGTCCAGACATGAATCGTCAAAGGCTTCCTCGAAAAAGTAATTACTGTACAAAACTCCTACGCTCCTCATTCTTATAACGGGATCGGAGCTCAACATATCCAACCATTGCAGAGCAAATACTGTCAGCTTGTGCTTGATTGGCAGAATGCTTCCCCTTCCTTCATTCTGCCTCACGGTCTCGTCCAACGTAAAACTTCCGAGTAGTAATTTATAGATTGAGGCCTGGCTAAACTCCGCCTCCGCGGTCAAATAAGTACATAGGATGATGCAGCAACATGCCAGGTCATGGTAGATGTTACACTTGTCAAAATACTTCCCGATCCTGACTCGGCAAACATTCTCGAACATTTGGTGCGCTAAATGTTTACAAGATATGCGCTGTAAGGCGGCAATTATCATGCACTCGATGTGTAGCAGCCTGAGCTCGTCTTGAACGTTAATGTTACCATTTAAAGTCACGCAGGGAGAATAATAGGGGTAGGTTGTATTGTAAAAGTCATCCAAAAGTTGCCTGTCGAATAAGCTCTGCCCGTCAGACACGTAGTCGATGAACATTAGAATTAGGTGGTTGAAATGCCCCCTGAAGCGTAATTGAGAAATGTCGCTGAGACTTTGAATCTCCATGATTACACTTTTGTCAATGTGTGTAGGTATCTTGCTGTCTTCTTGTAGCGTGTCGGTTTTAATTTTAGCAGTAGAGTTTGTATTCAAGTCGTTTATACTGAAAGAATCGTTCTTCTTCATCGGGTATGTTTTGTTTTGTACATTTAGATCTTCGTTCGCACTAAATTCATCCATTGTAGAAGTTACTAGTATTTTTGTATACTCCAACGGGGCAGTATTCTCTTGTTTGCGTTTATTTGGTAGTAGTTTTGGGCCTCGCTTTTTTGGTGTATTGTATTGGCACGCACTTGGGTCTCTCTGCCTACACTCCCCACAACTCGGCAGTAATTTATCGCATTTTCTATGAGCCTTTCTACAGTTCGTACACGAGATTGGGGAGTGTGTGCGGTCCTCCTCATCAATCTTAAGTGTTGGCATAGTGTCGTCCATGACAATGCAGCTTGTGAAAATTGACTATCGGTGAATATGATAGCCAATACGGAAATTCGCTATTTGACCTAGTAATTACAATCGGGTATTTAACAAAGATCCTACCAAGTCTGACCAATCATTCCTTATTGGTAAAGATACTTAACGGTTCGATAAATGTCTATGAGCCGCGGTTCAACTTTCGTTAACACCTTGTGTCTAACTATGAATTATTCTTGCTTTCTCTAACCACCGAATAAGTAATCAATTCAACTTACTTTCTGGTTCAACTGCCGCGGGCATCCGGAGATATAATGGATTGTCAATTTCCTTCTAAAAAAGCAACTCGAGCTCCTATCGTAGTGTTAAAATGACTTGGTTCGGAAATCATAATTCCGTTGGTCCAACCTCAGAAATTGAGATCAGTTCGGATCTCGGAATAAACGAAGGAATCTATGGATGAAACAAACTGAAACTCTGTGCAGACAAAAAATTTTGATTTCGACGTAATCATGCTGATTGTACTTAATACTTCGAGTAATTACTTAAATCATATAAGTTTATGTGATATTTTTTTTTACAGTAAGGCGACCTAGGAAAGTGGTCTAATCCGCCGGTTTAAGGCACCGGTCCGAAAGGGCGTGGGTTCGAACCCCACGGTCGTCACTTTTTAGATGTAGGAGAAAAAATGATTGATATACACCACTTCATTTTGAAATGTCATACTCAAGCCTCTCTTATAAGAATAGGAAAGGTTGAAATAACACTTTCACATTGTTTATTTTGCAAGGTTAGATGGCTTATGCAGCACCTGCTGAGCAAAATCAAGTCCTATCACTACTAGTGGGAGGCATGTATGGAGTTGATATGACTAACATCATGATGGTGTTTAAATTTTTGGAACATTACAAAGTGCAATATCTTGTTTGAATAAAACGTTGAATATGATCATATTAGGTGAATAAAATTGTTTTTAAAAATAGGTCTTCATTTTATTTTAACATGTCGCATCCCACTTCAATGGAGACAGACCCCCTTAACATGACGAATTCCACAATGTACACGACAACCTATTTTGGACCAGGATTAGATGATCCTGAACCAATATACACATACACGAAAAAGACGATACGACAACGAATAACATCAATTTTGAGAAGGAAGATGATACCATTTGTGTGTGCGCTACTATTTTTTTGTCTAATTGGATATATCATGAGCATGGTTCAAGTTTACGTTCAGAACCTAACCAATAGATTGAGTCTATATAACGATAGACCGATACACGATAGAGGATTTGTATACTTGCCCCACATTACTGACAAATCACACATACCAGACTATTACGTTATCTCACTATTTCTAGTCACACTAATTACCATCTTCATCAATAGAAATCTTCTAGTCGTAATAGACATGTGCAGGAGGACCTTAATCATTATTGGACTGATCTACATTATTCGCACCATTTCAATCTCCATTACTCTGCTGCCCAACCCTTACCAGCAGTGCCAAGCGAGTCCCTTTGAGGGTTACTTTTATGATGCACTAATGGTCTTTTTGTTCCAGAAAACAACATGCCACGATTGTTTCTTCAGCGGGCATACTGTGGTGATATCCAGCGTATCTCTTTTATGGTACGACTATTTGGATTGCAGTCTTTTATTCCGTCTTCCAGCAATTGTATTTGCAGCAGTAGGAGCTTCCCTTATTGTCATGTGTCATTTCCACTACTCAGTAGATGTCATGTTTGGTTTATTGATAAGCTACTTCATTTGGAAGTACTACCACTCTGGAACTCATAGAGTTGAGAGATGGTTGGTCAGGAGGCAGCAGCATAGATGGTCACGAAACAAAGTTGTTAGACAGCCATACACGAAGTTGGCCAAGCAATTTATAAGCAGAGAAATCGGGCAAGTCGAAAATGATAAGGACCGCAGGGTAAAGAAAGCAGAGCCACTTGAGCACAGGAAGAGAGTGGATAATTTGAATGTATATTTAACTGCAGCCTATATTAGAGTAGTAATCTGGTTTGAGTCATGGGATGACTTTTTGAAAGAAAAGCATGAACTTCAAATGGAGTTAGAAGGTTTAAACAATTCTGATAAAGTATAAGCTTTTAACAAATGCCTTTGTCTATCATTGTATCCGCAGATATCTGAAAAAGAATGTAATATGTAACCAATTATAAATCGAGTTAGTAAAAGCCTTGAAATTATAAGCCTCAATAGCTCATCTGGGTTTAAGAATAGAGCGTACGACTGAAGATCGTAAGGTAGCGTGTTCGATCCACGCTTGAGGCAATAGTTTTAAATTGAAACTAGTGGTTTCATTTATTATCGTTTCAATTATTTTCATTCATTTGGTCTCAATCGAAACAAGTATTGAATGAGGAAAATCGTTTATTAATACTTTACATTTAGTGATCAAATTGCATCATTATGAATGGGAATGCAACCATTATAGCAGCGATAACAACTAAATTTAAAAAGTACCATGATAAAAAGGCAGAAATGGGCATTCTTCCATTTGTTACACACATGCCCCACACAAGTCCAAGACAAAACTGCGCTTCAGAACTACCCATCTCCACTGTAGTACTTTCATTTTGATCAATTTCCTCAAATCCCTTCCCCTTATTGAAACACTTGTGACTGACTTTGTACAAGAAGTATGCTGTTACGATAAGTAACATAATTCCACAAAAGACTTCAAATCCGATAATAGTTCCCAGTAACCAAGATTGCATTTCACAAGTTTTTTGAATTGTCTGTGTGAACTACGCCTAACTTGCTTTTATAGAATAGGTTGACTTGGTCTTATCTCCGCTCACTTAGCCGAAATATATCTGTTTGTAAATTCCCGTAATCCGTTATCAATTTGATTTTTTCCTAAGGGTATTTTAATGACGAGCAAGCATTCAATGAGATGTAAAATTAAGGACAATGACTTGAATGAATAATATTTATTAATACTACCACAAGATGAATACAGAAAAAGCAAACAACAGCAAACATGTAACAGATGACAGGGACGGGATAAGAGAACTTGATAAGTTATTCAAGATATTATCGCCGCCCTTTGTTGCCTCTGGTGGGTTCGTGGCAGTGGGTGCTTTACTCACAGCAGGCGATAGACCAGGTGCAGCAGTAGGTGCAGTGGTGAGTTTTTCGTTACCACTCCCAGGGAAGCTCATCGAATAAGAATTATATAACGAAACACGATCGTTCCATCCCTGAGGACTATCCCACGGATAAGTATAACCAACCCACTTGGGTTGCTTATTTACACAATTAGAATTGGGCTTTACCTTGAGTTCAGTTTCTCCCTGAATGCTATCCACCCAAGCACTGGCACTGGCCACTATATCTTTGTCACATTGTAGTTCCCAACGTATTTTTAACAATTGATCAGCTTCGCTCATCCATTGAGCAATGCCCTTAAACAGTAGCGTCATTTGTTTATAGTCATCGTCGCTTCCTGGTTGTGATGGATCAAAGTTCAATACTAGGCTATAAACTGGATAATCTAGTGCTATTTTACGTTTATAAACAAAGATGCTTGGCGTATTTCCTCTTTTACCTAAACTAGTTGAAGCAGTAGCTTCGTTGTATTCTTGTCTCAACACGCCGGCAGTTTTGATGACTTGATTAGGTTTCATCAATCTTGTAATAGGGTGGTCGGTGTTAGTAATGACCACATCGCCACCAACACTTTGTTTCCCACTTGATTTGACACCGAACAAATCAGCAAGACGTGCGCTTTGGTCGCTGTCATCCACTCCATTATAACGACCCGCTACACTATCCGTGCTAATCACAACAGAGTGCTTAATCGTCGTCATGAAGCTCTTGATGTGTTTAACTTCATCATCACTCAACACACTCACGCCAGGTAAGATTAACGTGCGGTAGATGGGAATGTCGGTGTATTTGAGAGGAGCAAGATCTGCCAAGTCATTAATCACCACGAATTGAGGTCCCTTCATGACCAAAATACAATCGAACACATCATGAATGTTTCTTTCTACATAACCAATTGTTTTTAAGAGATATGCAATTCTCCACATTCTATCCACAGTGTCTGGATCTCTCTTTGCGGTCAAACTACTGTTAAAGAGCGCCACGATACCAGGGAACGCCTTTACTCTTTGAATAGCAGGGTGTTCCCATTTGACACGGATCGTTGATTCTTTATCAAGAGCCAATGGAGCTTGATCGTATAATCTCAAACCTAAGCTAACACTCACACAATCTAATTTAGTACTCGCCACTAGTTTTCCTTTATTATCCACTAGTGCAGCATAGTAAAAGTAACCAGCGCCTTCAAAAGTAGATACATCGAATAGATTTGGATCCAACATCAACGGAACAGTCAAATCTACATTTCCAGTTTGTTTCTTCTTTGTAACAGATGCGTAAACCTTATCACCGCGTTGTAGTTCGACAATTACGTCCAGAGTGTTTCCAGCGGTCGTGAAATCTACATGAACCGTTACTTCTTTTTGAGAAGGAACCAAATCGAATTGAGTACCGATTGTCGAAATGTATATTGCTGGTTTAATGGGCTCGCCTACGATCAACACAGTTGTTTCGCTAGAATTCATTGTTATTTGTAATGAACCATCGCTTGATTCAGTGATTAATTTTCTACTAAATAAATCATGAACCGTTCTTCCATTCATGGAAGCTAATCGAATCACTACAGTTTCCGTTCCTGATTTACCCCACTCTGCACCCCATTCGTTCCAATTTGAAACGTAGATTAGAATTCTACCGTCTTTGAGGTATTGATGAGAAATCTGCATGAGTTGGCTTCCTTCGTGCGTTAATTCTCCTCGGATGTTTAATCCAACTTGGCTCATTATCATGCCCTTGTACCAATCATAGTGTTCTCTCCACGTACGCGTAAAACACCTGTATTCACACTTGGTATCTCCGAGTACAAATGTAGATAACAAACCTTTTCCTTTGGATTCTCCATTTGATTTGATGGTCACTGCTGGATGTACAGTAATGGGTTTGATTTCATTGTATTGAAATGTAGCTAATACCGTAGCATCTACTGACTCTACGTGATGGTATTTCCACCCAGTAAAGTAATTTACTCTTCCGTCGGCAATCACTGGCCCAAAATCCTTTTGTGGAGTCACTTGTAACATTCTTCTCTCGTCTTTAAAATAGTATTCGGTAATGTTTGTTTCGAACGCATTCACCTTGATGGGTTTGACTCCGAAAATGGATTGAATGAGTTGATTGAAATTGGGATCGGATTGAATGTGATAATCGGCGTATCCTGGCAAATCAGCATCGGCATAAACGTGTACTCCGTCAGGTATGACCACGTCTTTAAAGTATTGTAAATCTCCCTTGTGCATGCGTTCGTTTCTTGGCAAAACGATCAACTTTACTTTTTTGTGTTCTCCCGCTCGTAACTCTTTATCGTTCATGAAACGTAAACGAAGGCCTAGACGAGTCAATCCACCCCAAATGTTCGCCAATTGAATTTGATACTTGTTGATGATTTGATCCGTTGCGCTGCTCCAGAAGAATGCAACATCGTATGGCATGTCGATCTTGTCGACGAGTAATTTTACGGCATCGAACTGACTGACTTGCGAGTAGACCTCGCTCACGTATTGAAGTGATTTTTTGGGGTAACGATCCGTATGTACCAATCCGAATCCGTACTCTCTTTGACTGATGAAATCTCGATCGTTCCAATTGAAAATGTGAACGCCGAGCACTCCATGGAAAAGTGCTTCGGTCATGGCGGCTTTTAATAGACGACCTTGTTGTTCTTCGCTGACTTCGTAATCTTCCGATGTGGAAATGCCAGTTTCAGTGTATAAGACTGGAACGCCGGTGTGCTTGGCGGCTTCGATTCCGAATGTACCGGTGCGTATTTCACCGCCGGGATAGCAGGCAATGTAACTGTTGATGGATAAAAAGTCTAGAGGGGCACCTGCATTTTTACAATACTCTACAATCTTTTTGTTATCTTCTCCGTGGTAGCCCCAATCTTGATCTGAGTAAATCATGCCCACCATGGAGTAGGATATCAAGTGATTTGGATCTGCTGCCTTGACTTGAACTGCTGCATCGGCCACTACGCTTGCTACGCTATCTTCACGCCATTGGATCAAATCGGCCCATCGTTTGTTGTTTCTTCCGTAACTTTCTGGCATTTCGGCTTGGTCGAAATTAGTGTATGATGCACTCCAAACATTGTTGAGTGCGGCGAGGTCATTGTTGTATGTCTTCTTTAACCACTTGCGGAAGGCTGCAATTGATGATGGATCGTATCCATCTTGTCTGTATGACCAAAGACCCAAGTAACCAAATTCGTTACCAATGATCCAACCTGCAACGGTGTCGGAGTCTTTGTAACGTTTAGCGATGGTAACCATAAAGTCAATGTAGTTTTGTCTGGCCTTTGGATGTTCCCATGAAATTACATCTGAAACCCATCTCTCCTTCATGATCTTTACTTTGGATGCGTCTTCTCCTTGGAAAGGACCGGGGGGATGTTGTGTGTGCCAACCAGGGTCGACATTATTGCCTTCTTTGAATACAATGTCAGATCCAGGAGCCCTTTGTAAACTAGTTAATTGTGTTGTGTAAATTTGATGCACTTACCAGTATGGTAGCCATTGATAACCAATCAAGCAGAACACCTTCATGTCGTACTTCTTGGCAGAGTCGAATAGGTAGTCGATCAAGTTCCATTCAAACTTCCCTTGTGCTTCCGAGTTGATTGCACCAGGACTAAAGTCGGCACGAATAGAGTTTACGTTAGCAAGTTTCATCTGCCTAATGTCATAATCAATCTGTTCCTTGTTTTGCCATTGACCAATTGCAATGTTGTACGTTTGAAGGGACATACCACGAGGTATGAAGTACTCTCCCTTTTTTGAGTCCCAGAAATAGTTGTTCTTCATAGTAATGTAAGCATTGATGCTGTAAGCTGTGCACAGCAAGATGCATGCCACTAAAGCTTGAGAAACCCTCATGTGATTTCTCTTAGAATTGAATAGAAAACCTTGGACGCTTGACGTGCTTTAAATAACCTCGGAACTTGCCTTGTATGGTCGTAAACATGATTGCATTAGAAAAGCCGCTGTTTTATTAATACATATGTACGTTGCGGACACTTTAATAAAGTCTTTACTTGAATTTATCAAACAAATGAGGCAAGTATGAAGTTGAATTAGTTGATTCAACATGTCAATTTCCGTACAACGCTTTTTGTTAGAGCGGACAAAAAGATTCCGTAAATTCGTATTGTCCGAACAGTTATCTATTCACAGTTCGATAAGATGCCCCAAGATTGTTGCTTGAGTGTTTGTGAGTAGTATTCTACTTGGACCGTCCATTGAAATTCTTCACAGGGTGTCATGTCAAATATTTTTAATCATTTCACACCTGTCTACACAGGCCGTGGAGACTACCAATACAAACATCTTTGGAGGTATCAAGATTTTGCAAGAATTACATTTGCACGGATGGTTATTGAGTGTTACATTCATTGTTATTGTCCGATTCATTCGCTTGTACATGACAGTCTGCAGCAATTATCCTTAACATCTCAACATATTTCTTGAGCGTCAACACATTATGAAGAGCGAGACTTATTCCATTAGGTACGTTATTTTCAACATCATTTGTATTAATATTTATTAGACCTGCGTTTCTTGAGTGAGGAATAGTGAGCTTTGTAATACTTTTGAGCTCTGCGACACAATACTTTATTTCTTTGTTTAACCTGCTCATATCTTGAGCAAATAAAACATCTTTTTCTTTACTTTGTATATTTTTTATTTTAACATGAAGAGATTGAATTTCGTTTTGATGTTGCCTCTCAAGCTCTTCATATTGCTTTATACTATTTTCGCGTTCAATTAAAATCTCATCATGAAGATGACTTTTTGACATTTCAAGTTGTTGAATTACATCGGAAAGTTCCAACTCTTTTTGTTTGCCGATGTTTTGAACGTAAACTTTTTGATCTTGAAGTTCTTTTGTCCTTTGTTTGTAAGATTCTGTAGCACTTTCATACTGGTTTTTCAATTCTACAAATTCATGTTCGAGAAGTTTTGCTTTTTCGTAGGATGAATCATTGCGCTCTTTATCGGTTGTCAATTTTTCTTTTTCGTCGATTAGAACTGCGTGCGTTAGTTTTAATGTTAATTCGTTATGACGTACTGTTTATGTTTATATTGTTTTGATTGATTAATTCGTTTTGTTGACGTATGGTATCTTGTAATGTAGATAATTCCTTTCTATGACCCTGCTCCATTTTGGCAATCGTAGAAATGTGTTCTTCTATAATGGGTCTAAGATTTCTTTGATCTTGTAATCTTAATTCTTTGTTTTTCTCATCTATCACGTCATGTAGACTGAATTCACATTTAAAATCAGAACAGGTGGTTATACTTACTTGTTGTATTGTTCTTTCAGCATTCTTCTCTCACTTTCAAATGTAGTTCTTAGATTTTTGTTCAATTCCATGAGGGAGGTCAATTCCTCATTCTTTTTCGTGAGTTCTGCCTTCAGCAGCTTTACCTCTTCATTTAGATTGTCCTTTTCAACTTTGAAGTGCGAGATCATAGTAATCTTTGTATTGCTATAATCTTCTTCCAGCTGCTTCAGAGCGTCGTTTGAAAATTTGTTTTCTTCTTTTTTAGCATCAGCTCCAATCTCTCTTAATGCCTCATAGTGAAATTTGTACCGCGATAGAAAAGGTACATTTTGTTCGTCTACTTCAGTTATTTTGTTTTCGTTCGAATTTAATCCATTGTTGTTATTGGTATCGCCGTCCTCCCGTTTAGGAAAGTTTTGTGGAAAATAGCTAGATGCATTCGTTAACCTGTGGTTATTTTCAGGGTTATAGCGGGGTGAGTTGTAGCCTTGTGCTATGTGTGATTCACTTTGTGTCCTCAATAGGCTGCTATTTCTGGTTTGGACTTCACTAAGTCTACCAATGGCATTGTTTATTACGTTCTCACTGTGTGATAGATTTGTGTAGTTGTTCGATAGTATACTTTTTTCACGCGGCGTTGATAAATTCGAAGTTGGTGAATGGTTGGTGGTGGTTTTTTTACTGAATGGTGGTGATGTGTTGTATGCGTCAAATCCTTTTTGTGTTGTGTAACTTTCCAGCTCTAAAATATTGGCTTTGACTGGTTGCTGGTGCTTTGATGACTTGAATGTATAGGAGAATTTGGCATGTTCCATGGTCCAGCGGGAATATTGATGGTTATTTTGTCAACCTCGTTTGTTTAATTTTAGCGCTTCACATTCATGTTGAGTGGTAACGACTATGAAGAAGGTGAAGAAGATTCTCAATCAAGAAGGGAACAATTTCAAAGCAAAATATCAAAATTAAAAGTAAGCAGGTTATTTTGTCACCATTTTAACTTTTTAAGAGCTGGTTAACAAACAGTACACAAAATGAACATGTCGAAGAATCTGAAAAACAAAATAAACAAGGCATACGGTTTGCAACACCGATGTCTGAAAAAACAAAGAAACCTACAAAAGATTTTGATAAATCTTGGATGTGCTTGATCGACACGCTCAGATCAAACGATGAAAAGTCAACAAAAAACTATTCCTTTCAAAACCGGTCTAGATTAGACTCTACACTCTCCAGCGTAGAAGATACTTTTTTATCAGAGTCAGAAGGATTTTTAGAGGAAATTAAACAAATGGAAATATTAAGTGCAGATACAAACTCGGTAGACCGGAGGAAATCGACACTTAAGCGATGGCAAGATTATAAACCTATAGATACCTCGATATCGACCATCGATAGTCAGAGCTCGTTAAAAACAGATGAGCTCCCATCTACCGACAAAACACCAAAAAATAAAAAACCTACAAAAAACGATTCAGATTTCGAAGTTAAAAAACAAGATTATAAACCATATGACCTGGCTATAGATTTAGGAATGGACGAAGAAAACATTAGTTATTTTAGTAACAATAGCTACAGCGAGCTATTGTCTATTCTCGCAAGCGATGATTTTACATCCCCCCAAAAAGAGCAAGATCCAATGCCAGTAAAAAGACTAGCGAATAGCACCAGAATTATATCAACGCCGAAACACGCCAATAGCATACCCTCGTCCAAACCAGTAAAAGATAAGCATACAGAATCGGATCATTTGGAGCCTAGTGAACTTCGGAAACTTATAGCCGCAACACATTCAAAACTACCCACAAAAGCATCGACCTCCAAGAAAGAACCAATTACAAAATCAACTAGGTCAACTAGGCCCGTAAGACCACCTCGGCAACAAAGTAATGAAAAGAAAGTGTCTTCCATAGGCGGCGTATCATACAAAAAAAACATTGCAAACAATAAAACTGCATCAAGACCCACATCGGCTTTTAGTTTAGCCGGAATTATGGAAAAGCGTCCAAAATCAAATCCAAACACACGGAGCAGATCCACAGGAAGATCAAACAATGACCAAATGTACAATACACACTCCTCTATCGCATCAGATAAGAAGGTTAGATTCTCTGATAGAAATGATTTCCAAGAATCTGATCCCTCCACTCCAACCAAAAATAGTTCCTTTCACTCCACTGCCTCTCGTAAGGGTACCCCTGGAAAGCCCCTTGGTAGCAATAATTACTCCTCAGGTGAAGAAAGCAATTCGTCATCAGAAATGGAAAATGTGCTAACAGCCAAAGAGAGAACAATAAAAAGAGCTAGGCAACTAGCTTTAAGCAGGCACTTTGATTCAGAGGATACCTATGACTCTGATAACAAGAGCGATGGAGAAGAGATTGAACTAAAGCATATACCGAGAACCAGACCAGAGTCATTAGCTGAAAAACTGGACGATGAAGAGATATCAAAGTCAATAAGAAAGATTATTAGAAATCCTTTTGAGTTTGGTCCTAGCTCTGTGAATATAACTGATTTGGTACTTGGTAACAAAACAAAACAACCTAAAAAACAAGTTCGCATCAAACCAAATGCAACTAATAAAAAACAAACAAAGATACCTAGTAGTAGAAGAAACGACCACATTTCCATCGTCAAATCTGTAAATGATCCTACTCCTCCTCTGCTTGGCGTGCAGCTTGACGATAGTGACTTTCAACTATCCGATGCAAATGGCAAACAACCCTTTAAAACATCAAAACAACCTTCTTTTATGGATCACATACCACCACCCGTCGTCCCCTACAAACAATCCAAAAAAAATGACGTTCAGCAGGACGTAAATACGTCAGCATCACTAGAAGAAGAGGAATTTTTTAAAGCAAGAGAGACGATGCGAAGGATTTCATTATTAAGATCATACATGGAAAAAGAAAAATAAAAAATATATTACAATTTATTATGAAAACGAGGACTATGTGTTGTACTTATTTGTTGATGCAGAGGATACATTATATTCTACTTTTCTGCCATTAAACTGACTAGTGGTGGTTGTGGTGGTATTTGTGGTGGCATGATGATTAGACGGCGATGTGGAAATTGAATTGGTAAATTTCTTCGAAGCAATATTTGGAGGCGATAGCTGCGCTGTTGTCCTCCTGGTTTGATCCACTACAGGCAAATTCAAGCTATCATAGTTTACATTCAATTTAGTGCTCGGCATAAACTCTGGTTGACCAGAGGTACCAACATAACTACCCAACACATGTTTCTTGACGGGAAGGATTCCGCTGGAGAACTGCGGCGTGTTTTGGAGCACTATTCCATCGAACGCATTTTGTAGTTCCGTATTTTTTTGATGGGCGATGATTAATTTTCTGTCGCGATCTTCGATAGATTGTTTGCACTGCCGCACTTCTTCTTGTTCCTTATTTACAATGTCCCTATATTCGCTCAATCTCTTTTCGAGCCCATCAATTTCCATTCGTAATTTTTGAGAGTCGCTCTTCTCCTGCGCCAACTCGATTTTTCGTCTTGCGTTTTTTTTCGATAAATCTTTTTGTGCCTCAATGACTTTTTGAATGATTTGATTGGCCTTGTCTAGATCTCTTTCGCGATCGTTGGTGACTCTTTTTTGTTCATCTAGTTCCATTTGTGTCCTGTTTAACGTATCCTTGGTGTCAGATATTTTGTCTCTTTCTGCTTCTAAACTCTTGTTTAGGAATGAAATTTGTGTGTCCTTATCCTTGAGATTTTGATGGAGGGCATCAATTTTGACCTGTAAAATGTTAGTGACGCGTTTGTGATGGAAACTTACTGTTGTGACGTTAATGTCCTTTTCATTGTTGTACTTTTGTGTGCTCAACCTACGATTTTCTTCTCTTAAATTTTCCACTTCGTTTCTTATTTCCGCTAGTTCCTTGTCGAGTGATTTTTGTCTGGTGGCATAAATGTCATTGTCAGATTGAATTTTGGCGTTCGTCGTGCTTAGAGAGTTGTTCTTCTTGTTTAACTCGTCAAGTAGGTCTCTCAATTGTTTGTTTTCTTTTTGGTACTTTTCTTCGATGGCCGTCCTGCTTCCATTGTGATTGTTAATTAAATCCTCTAGCTTTTTATTGTATTCGCTTATGACGCTGTTGATTTCTGATTTGTTTTTTTCATTTGCCTCCTTGAGTTTACTGTTGTAGTGGGACTCTTGGTTCTTGTACCGCTCTTTTAGCTGACGTAACTCTGATTCAGATTTGGAGACTTCTCCGCTGAGGGATGATTCTACCGTGGTAAGTTTATTATACAGCTCGATGCTTCGATTCTGACAAAGTTTGAGTACATGAATGGTTGAAAAAGTACCTTGAAAAATTTATAATTATTTGCCAACATCTCCTTGATTTGACTGTCCATACCAATTTTCAAAACAATTTCCAGAATTGTAATGACCTTGTATTCATCCTCATCCGTCTTGTCGAATGTAAGCACTGCATCATTGCCCCTTAGTTCTAACTTTATTGAATGTTCTTTATTTGGGAAGTCACTTTTGTGGTCCTCCAATACCTTCTCCACTTTGTTAATGAGGTATTGCGGGAAGTCTTTCAAATTTCCTTTGATTTTCTGCTCAGAGGCGAGGTGTGGGAAGGTGGTATCATCTGAGTTGTTGTTAGTCGCAATGTTCGAACGTTAAATTACTAAATGTCGCGATATAGAGAAGGTAAGCGTCCTGTTCGTCTGTAATCCGTAAAACAAACTCATCAGGTTTTGTGGAGTATCGACCCCCTTTTGCTGTTGTTTGTTCGCCTTTTGAAAAGTTATTGCTAGTTGTGATCACTAAAAATTCCTTCTTTTCATGACCATTACGATTCACGAGCACCGGTATCGTTTTTGTGTACCCAGCATCGGGCTCACCTACCGACATATCACAACGGGTGAAGTTTTGCGCCAAATATTATCAACTGGTCTATAAATTGCTGGACGCCTTTAGCGGGACAAATATACGATAAAATATTCACAATGAATGAGAAGACATCTGGTTCTTTGACTAGAAACCAGGCTCTGTCTTTGATTACTGTAAATAATGGGAAACTAGTTTTGAACGAAGAAGCGGCACAAATAATAACCTCAATAACAGAGCCCATCGCCATTGTATCTATTGCTGGATTATCTAGGACAGGAAAAAGTTTTATAATGAACCAATTAATAGGCAATCAGAAAGGGTGAGTTTGATACATTATGATAGGTTTATTCATTCAAAGATTTCAAATTGGGCCAAGCGTACACCCTTGCACAAAAGGAATTTGGACCTGGGGAAATCCTATCAAGGCTTCTAACGAAAATCATCAAGATTTTAAAGTTATATTCATAGACACCGAGGGACAGGGTGGGTTTCGCGCTAGTGAGACACATGACTCTTCTATATTCGCTCTTGGACTTTTACTGAGTTCCTTCTTTATATATAATAGTCTAGGAAGTATAGATGATAATGCCATTACAAGACTTGGAGTTGTAACTGAGTTATCTAAACACATTAGAACGAAAGGGAAAATAGACGAAGCTAATTCAGACCTCTCAAATTTCTTTCCAAGCTTTATGTGGCTTCTCAGAGATTTTAGTTTAAAGTTGGTGGACCAACAAGACAACCACATCTCTTCTAATGACTATCTGGAAATTGCACTTTCAGTATGAGTTTAATTATAAAAATACTAAATTTTATAGACTGAAACAGATCATGATAGCGAAAACAAGGAGCAATACAAGGCAAAAACTGCCATAAAGAATGCACTAAGGGAGCAGTTCACAGATCGTGAATGCTTTGTTATGGTGCGACCAGTGATAGACGAGGAAAAGCTGCAAAACCTCTGTTCCGTTCCAGAAGAAGAGATTCGACCTGAATTTAAACATCAAGTGAATGCACTCAAAAAGCACGTTTATTCTAAAATAAAACCAAAGGAGCTACATGGAAATAAATTAAACGGTAGAATGT
The DNA here is from genome assembly GCA_026419775.2 of Acrasis kona. Lineage (NCBI taxonomy): Eukaryota > Heterolobosea > Eutetramitea > Acrasida > Acrasidae > Acrasis > Acrasis kona. The sequence continues at coordinate 148,754 of JAOPGA020000191.1, forward strand.
TCATCAACCTCTGTAAAAGCTATATAAATGCTTTGAATGAAGGAGGTATTGTTATAGACACCTGTTGGGATAATGTTGTTAGGACAGAGTGCGAGACAATCTTTCTAGATACCCTTAGAATGTACAAAAATAGAATCCACTCCGTAGTTAAGGAGAAGGGTATTGTTGATGAGAAAACACTCGACACCCATCATCGCGAAATAGAAGAAGAGTGCATGGCCCATTTCTCAAAGCTGGCTATTGGAGATGATTTGGATCATCATAAATCACAACTGAGAAGAGCCATGTTTGCCGAGAGGTGTCGTTGTATGGATAAGCTTTCATCTTTGTCCAGAGAGTTGTGTGATAAAGTTATTACAAAAACTCTGAAAACATTGAGTGATAGGACGGACGAATGCAGCGATGTTACCAGCCTTGAAAGAGAGTATGACTCCGCAATTACAGCCTATAACAAGAATGCAAAAGGAAGCGAAAAAAATAATGTTCTATTCGAAAGAGCTACACGGTGGCTATTCGTCGCATTTGATCTTCTGTTAGCGCGGACAAAAAACCAACTGCAGCATGAGAGTGACCAAAAAGTCAAGATCATGGCTCAAAAGCACTTGTCCTACATTAAAAAGCAAGAACAAGAAATAGCCCAAAAGATCCGTACTCTTGAATTAAACCATGAGGAAGAATTGAAACACCTAGAGAATAAGCTAAACAATGCCTTTTCAAAAGAAACAAACGCCATGAAATCAAACTATGAGGCTGAAATTTCAAAATTAAGACAGAGCGAAGTTTCCCTCCATCAAGAGATCAACGTCCTCAAAGAGTCCATCAAGTCCCTCCAAAAGGAACGTGACCAATCTTCACATCTTTTAAATGAACTACAGGATGTATTCAAGTGTCAACAAGATAAGCTGGTAGAAGCCGAACAATTCCTCCAAAATGAAAAGATGATCAAAGACAGCCTGCTCATAGAAAAGACGATAGCAAGTGGCGAATTAGAAAGAATCAAGTCCCATCTCGACCAAGAAGTCACATCCAACCAACAACTTCGAAACGAACTTTTGATGGAATCAGAACAAAAACAGTCAACCGAAAGAATTTTACACGAAATACGTTTAGAGTGCGACACAGTCAAGTTGGAAATTTCAGAGTGTCGTAACGAAATAGTACGCGTCGAAGAATCCAAATTAAAAGTTCAGATCAAACTGGACAACTTGAAATTGGATTCCGATAATGCCATACAAACATTAAACAACAAGATTCAATTATTGGAACAAAGTACCATTCCAGAGCTAGAACAACGAATCAGAATGAACGAAAAGAAACATTTGCAACAATTGGAGTTGATTCATTTGGAGAGAGATTCATTGAACGAAAAGATGGAACAAGAATGTACGAGAAGCATTCAATTGAACGAAGAATCGTCCAAGCAACAACATTTGGTTCAAAAACTAGAGCGAGAGTTGTCTTCAAAGAATGCGCAGATTCGATCGTTAGAGAGGAATTTGAGTTCGGAGAGAGAAAAGGTTCAAGAGAGCGAGAACAAGTTGAGAAGTAGTTTGAGAGAGCAAACTACAAAGTTGTTGTCGTTGGATAGAGCCACGGAGTTGGAGAAGAGAGTTGAACATTTGAACGAAACCAATAGAAAGGTTTTGGCATTGAATAAGGCATTGATGGAAGAACTTTCTTGTTTGAAAAATGATTTGTGTTTGAGTGATTCTTTTGACTCTCCGCATGTTTCTCCTAATGTTGTTCGTATTTTTGGCACTCCGACCCCATCACCTCCACTCATGAATTCTTCTCCTGGTATGCTTCTTCCTTTTAAAAGGAGAGGGAGTGCCAGTGATGTTTTTAGCTCTCCTAACGTACTAACGACCACAACCACGACGACCACCATGATGGCGGTTGAGAACGCGGAATGTATAACACCGAAAAAGAAGATGAAATCTTCATCATCAACAAGACCCACGAATTTTAAAAATCCTTCACAGAGTGAAAAAGTGACAAGCAAGGCATCCATAAAGATTAACGATGGAATGGTTTACAAAGAAATGACAGTGACCCACAAGAGAAGTTCGTTGACTCCTCATGTGACAGAGCACTTGCCAATTGACAAGAAGCACGCCATTACAAAGGAAGGAAAGGAAAATGATCCGACACTTGCTTGATGTATTTAAAATAGAAATAATTTATTTTTTACCGCCTGTGTTTAATGTGTAGCTTCCAGTCTTTTCGTCCTTTTGAAAGTTAAATTGATCCAAACTCATTCCGAACTTTCCAAGGATGGTGTTTCCCAAATCTTTGAGCTGACCCAACATTTTATCCATCTCTACTTTTTGTTGTTCTTGTCTTAACTTTTCAACTCTTTCCAAATCCTTTGTTATGCGCTCAGAACTTGGATTGACTTCTTTTAATGTTTTTAAATCTTGGACTGCCTCCTCGTATTTTGTTAACTCTTCGTAGGCGGAAGCTCTTCTCAACAAAGCTTTTAGATGTTTTGGGTCGCGACGTATGGCGTTAGTTGCTTCGGTTATGCATCTTTGGAAAGAACGAAATTGTAGGTATACTGCAGCCAAGTTGGAATACAATACTGTTTGGAGTTCCTTGAATTGTGGAGGAATGGTGTCTACATCTTCATCGCCCTCATATATAATTGTGGCATCTTTTGCTGAGAGTGATTCATTCCTCTTCCTGATTTTTTCTTGCCTTTCCTTCTCCTTTTTCTTTTTCTCTTCCTCCTCATCTTGATCCGTAATGTCTTCAAATGTGACACCATTTGTTACTTCAATGTTAGGTGCGTTTGGTGCACACACTAAGAGTGCTGATCTATATTTTTTTTCTGCATCTTCATATTTTCCAATTTTGAAAAATTGATTTCCTTCCTCCTTGTATCGTATCACCTTAGGGTTATAGAGAGTTAAGTGGAATGGCGACATACCTTTTCAATATCTACGTTCTTCCATGCTTCATAATCAATAACAGGCGGTTTGGGTTCCTTCGCCTCTTCTTTTGCCTCTTGAATGATTTCTTGTACGAAAGCTTCTGGTTCTGTTGTTTGTGACATGTTGTAATTGTTTTGTTGAACTATTTTTGGTGTTTTTGTGATTTGAACATTTTTCACAAGTCTGGAATGAGGGTTATCACAAGCACACATAGTGATTTATTCAAGCGATTAATGCTTCTCACAAAAAGTACTAAAACTATCAAAGATTGATAACAAC